>DWOF01000307.1:0-11112 GCA_018250795.1 Clito sp. Burns02 | reverse complement strand
ACTGGTTCGAATTGAAAAATTATTTTTGTGTTGAATAGACCATTTATCGAGGAAGGCTTTAGGCTATACTTCCATGTACGAAGTCGCAGGCGTTTGCTAGCAAGTAATAAATATTAAAACTTATTATATGAAAATCATCTAGCAAAAGGAATATTACTAAACCTACCTGATTTCTAACATTTATAAGCAGTTGCAGTTTAGTAGAAGATATTAATAAACAGAACGTTATAACTTTTAAGATATAAGTCGTCATCTTAAATGCAAATACTTATTATTTTCTCCTCTTTTTCATATTACATGGTTAATATCTACACTACAGCCACTACAGGTATAATAAAAAACACAACCAAAATAAATCAAAATAATGATCGTATGAATCGTATTGCAGTCAGACTGGCAGTAATTGTTGCATTGCATTTGACTTTGACATATCGCAGTGACATTAGTCTTGAAAACTACAAAAAGTTTTAGAACAATAAACAACTAAATGTTATTTAGTTTTTAAAATAGTTTAAAATACAATCACCTAATAATATTTTAAGAATATTAGGTCCAATCATCGATCTTATATTTACTCTGTATTCAATAATACTAAAACTTCTTGAATAAACCACAAATATGTAACTCAAAAGCTATGTTCTTGCATGTCCCATTTTACGCAAATCATAAATCGATAAGATTTTTATATTTAGCAATTATATTGTAACACTAGTGAAATATTATTCCACTGTATATAAAATTAAACTCTAATTTTTCTCTCAGGTGGTTTGTTGGTAGGATAAAAATCTTGATTTAAACCAGCAAATCAAATCGTGTATTGCCGATACGAGAATGGCGAGTTGTACATAGTGTTAAGTTGTCATCAATCAGATCAGATCATGCACATTTCATAATATTTTTATTTTGAGGTCATAGATTGCACATCACTCAACGATTGTACCCGATGCGCGACCGAACGACGCACGAACGAAACGGAAAGAAGGGCGATGTTGCACATAGTGATAGACAGACAGCTGTCGTTTCATTTTCAGCTGATTTTTGTGTACGCTGGAGTAGCTTAGAGTTCCAACCGCTCTCGGAGCATCCAACCTTCTCTTGGAGGTTTTCGGTCGAGTAGTCGAGTTCGAGTGAAGAGCGTGAAAGTGTGGCGTGGGAACAATCGAGAAACGTTTGGCAGCGAACAAAGGGAGATGGTCCATTGAGCGCGGGTGGTGCGTAGCGGGCGTGACGTCACTGCGTGGCGGCAGAGCGGCCGAGGCCGATGCGGCGGGGCTCGTGATCCGAGGAGCGCGAGCACGCGCAGCGGAGCGGGCCAGCCTGGCCTCCAGTGAGTCGGGGGACGAGGGCCACCGGCCGCCGCGCAAGCGGACCCGCAGGCTGTCGCCCGCGCCCGTGCCCGCGCCCGCGCCCGCGATGCACCAGCCGTGCACCAACGGTGCGCCGCACCTCAACGGCGACGCGCGCAACGGCGACCTCCAGGCCCCGGGCCTGCGCATGGGCCAGACCGACCAGGAGATCGTGCGCCTCATCGGCCAGCACCTCCTCTCCGTTGGACTCGAGTGAGTACACTCACCTACCTCGATGTCACTGTAAGAGCCATGTCTGACTGTGCGATTGTGTCTGATAACTTGACCGGCTGAGGGTGCTACAGCTCCCAACCGGCTTCATTATTTAGGGAGACTCTCCATCAGGTGATGTATCTTGCAATGTGTTCCTCAGTAGTAATTCAATAGTAAGTTTCATATGAAATAACAAGGCATAAATTGTGTTATTATCTCAATAGATAGTTTATAGTTAGTGTTGTTATCAAACAGAAAACAATTGCTTGTGATGTGATAAACCAGTAGGTTCGTGCCTACAACACTGTTTCAGAGTAACTACAGTGATTTGCAAAATTTTCTTATACATAATTACATCTATTGTAAAGAATTTCCTAAACAATACATAAGTAGACAATGGCCCAGACAAGTCTATGAAGGAATTGAGTGAATTTGAGTGTATCAAAGAGGAAACATTCATTGTTTATAACTGTGTTTATCTTTATATGACTCTGTATTGTTGTGTCATGCATCATACATGTGTGGGTATATTTAGTTGTTGTAGTTGTTATTTGTTTGTTCAATATGCTAATAGGTTTGCCTAGGCATTTTGCAACAAATGAATGTCAGTAGAGAAGCAAAGGAATGAGCAATCCACATAATGTTAAGGAGTCACTGCTACTCATGGACATTCATCCACACCCATTAAACACGACCAGTCTGAGTTTGAATGTTAGATGTATTGCTGCTCTTGAGGCCTCGGGTGTTTGCCTCCAGATATAGTGTCTGCAGCAACCAACAACCCACACCCGCACGTGATGAGCCATTCAGGCTAAAGTTACCCACTAAGCTTACTTAGCTAACTGTCACCTGTATACACTACATGGGTCAATGTGACATGTCAGATAATTATGGAGCAATTACTGATATCTATTAGCTAATGACATTATGAGTAACACAGTCAGTAATAAGTACAATGAAACTACTTATTACAACACAACAATTTGTTAAAATGGTATTATGTACTTTGTAGTAAATAAACCTTTTCATTCCCTTGAGACCATTTGTAAGACCAATGCATGGACAAATGAATGAAGCTTCTGCACAGAAAATGATTTTAATAATACCTTATAGAACTGCAGCTACACACCATAGGCCTTATCTGATCTAGCCCCAAGTGAGGGAATTGCCCAACACTCAAAGTCTATCGCAGAGTAATAAGTAAAATCTACCTTGAACAAAGATGGTATAGTATTGGCTTTATTAATAAGGTTACCCCCTAGTTACTTGATAGCCTTAGCCAAGACCAGAGAAGTTGGTTCTATGTGTAATTTGAGGCGAGGCCAGGCAGCGCGGCGCCCGCACGCGTCGCGGGATGACGCGCGCGCACCCTCCGACTTATGTCTTATGGGAACCATAATATAATTTTTAATTCTTACAACTTATTTTATAACTGGTTAAGAGTCACGGCCCACTGTTTTAAAAAATACGACGAGACAATCTGTTAAATCCACAACGTTAGATACTGATTCCTCTTAGTAACATACCTACCTAGGTCATTTATTTTAAGTTCAATGCCTCTATGCCACCCTTGAAATTTTCAATAATTTAACTCTAGCTGGGTGTTCCAAAACTCGGTGTTCACTGCAAAATTTGAATATTTAAACGAAAAGTCTGATAAAATCGACGAACTTACAATGACTAATTATTCCTCTCGAACTACCTACGACTGGATTCGAATTTAGTTATTTCGTTTAAACTTTCACATACACCGCGACAGTCTCGGCACCAATAGTAGATATTATTGTTTTTATTGATGTATTTTGATGATAACGTTTCTGCGAAGTGTGTTACATGGCAGCCCGCCAGTTCACGATGTCAGAATTCTTACATATTTACACAAACCGCTCATTATTAGAAACACATATGGTGTTCTAAAATTAAAGATCTGAATCATATTTGTTTGTTGATGACCCATGTAATGGCATAAATAGCTGTAGGTACAGGAGTAGGAAGCAATGTCGGAGATCGTTGCCCCCACGAGACGTGAGAGTGCGGAATAGGAGCAGGTGGCTGGGCCGCGCCTTGCAGCTTCGCTCGGAAACGTAAAAAGTAATAAACGAAACCGAGGAGCGTGCACCGTCTCGCCGGCGCGGAGTGAACGCTCGGCGGGCCGCCGTCTCGGCCGCCCCTTTGTTCCCGGATAATGCTCCACGGGGTTGTCGGCTGTCGAATCGCTCGTCCCTTTGTACACTGCGGCTCCACCCCGGACTGCTGCACTCCTTGTTACACTCGCACTTTGTACAGCCCTGTCTTCGTTACAGACTTATCATAGGCTCGTATAGGTATCCAACTAAACCTTTACCGTATTGAAGATGTTCCAGTAAAACTAATTGATTAGTCTTATCTATTACTGTAGCACCGATCGTTAATAAGATATTGCTTGTAAATACGTACTCATTTTGGAATTTACCACCTATCGGGTATGCCTAATGTGTATCTGGGCGAAACCGGAAAGCAACCGGATATCCGTTTCATCTGTGAATTAAATTTAAAACTGATATTAAAATATTATTTTAAATTGAAATTTAAATTATATACCTACTCTTTAGTCTACCTAGCAGTATCTATGTTTCTTTTAATAATCATTTCGTTTATTTCAAAACAATAAAACGGTGTGAAATGTGCATTGTAATTCAATTTCTATGTGCACTTGGTCTGTTCCGCGAAACTAAAAAAGAAAATGAGAATTTCGTCTGTGTGCAGTCTCGCCGGCTTAGCGCCAGTGGCGGAGTGCGGCGGCAGCTCTGTTCCCGGCCGAGCCGCCGCTCGCGCCGCCCATTGACTGAAACAATGTGCTCGGAGCTGTCTCGCCGTTTACCGATCAAGACCCACACTTAAATATATTACACAGTTTAAACCCTAACCTATTGTTATTCAAAAGGTGGGACATTATGTGTGTATTTGTAGCGGCGTTGTACAATCCATGTCATTGTACCTATTCGCTTTTCTAATTATTTATTCCTAAATCATCTTTTAAAGAACCACCCTGTATATCGAACAAGTTGTTATTTTTAAATCAAGATTTTTAAATTACTATTTATCTCGATTTATTAATATTGGATTTTAATTGGCAAAAAAATCAATGACCTCACTGAGATTTAATCTTGTATAAGGTACCTTAATTTTATGAAAAAATAATTTCTTGTGACATGACACTTTAAAAACTCTATCTATTGGAACGAGTCGAGGCGACTCCGCACACGGTAGTTAGATAGTTGCACAAATAAGTAGGTATCATTGGAATGGCTTATAATTTCATATCGATGGACAGGCGGCCGCGAACCTAATACTTACCGTTGATCAATATTCCGTATAGCGACACGGCGGCCTCGCTGCCGCACCGCGCGCGGCGCTCGCCGGGCTAGCGACGGCGTTTTCGTTGCTCGTTCGGTTTATTGTTACATAGTAGAAAAGATTAAATATTTTGAAAATTGCGATTTTAATAAATTTAAATAATTTTGAAACTTAAACAAAGGGATTATCTTTTAAACTATCCAAATTGAATATAAGCCTTCGACCGTATGACACGTGTGTCATCCATGTTTAGCGGCCCTGCGCCGAGTGCGGCCGGTAGTACACAATGTATTGGTGTTGGTGCGCAGACGCAGCGCCGCGCTGCTGATGGAGGAGTCGGGGCTGCACCTGGAGCACCCGGCGGCGGCCACGTTCCGGCAGCACGTGCTGGCCGGCGACTGGGTGAAGGCCGACCACGACCTGCGCGCGCTGCACGAGCTGCTGCGCGACTCGCCGCACGTGGACCCGCACAGCCTGGCCGAGATGAAGTTCGTGGTGCTGGAGCAGAAGTACCTGGAGCACCTGGAGGGCGGGCGCGTGCTGGACGCGCTGCACGTGCTGCGCAACGAGCTGACGCCGCTGCAGTACGACACGCCGCGCGTGCACCGGCTCTCCGCGCTGATGATGTGCGCGGACGCGGGCGAGCTGCGCGCGCGCGCGCACTGGCCGGGCGGGGCGCACTCGCGCGCCGCCGTGCTGGCGCGCGTGCAGGCCGTGCTGCCGCCCGCGCTCATGATGGCGCCGGGCCGCCTGCGCGCGCTGCTGGGCCAGGCCGCGGCGCAGCAGGCGGCGCGCTGCCGCTTCCACGCCGCGCCGCGCCCCGCGCCGCCGCACCTCGACCACATCCCCTTCTCGCTGCTGGCGGACCACCACTGCTCCGCCGACGCCTTCCCCATCCACCAGCTGCAGGTCACTCTCGGTCCACGGCTACGGACGGCTGCCCTGCTCTATCGGATCTAATCTTCGTGTTCCGCATTGCAGGTTCTGAACGAGCACTGTGACGAGGTGTGGTACTGCAAGTGGTCGCCGGACGGCTCCAAGCTGGCCTCGGGCTCCAAGGACAACACGGTCATGATATGGGACTTCGATCCTGTCGTCAAAAGACTTACCTTTAGGTATAATATATATGTACTTTATTATTGTACCTGCTCCAAGTACTGTTCCAAGCATCATATAATATTTAGTATAAAAAAAAAACATTGTATCTAATATTACAGAAAGTCGTTGGAGGGACACCCTTACGGCGTGTCGTACCTGGCGTGGAGCCCCGATGGCCGCTACCTCATCGCCGTCGGCCCCGAGGACTCGCCCGACATATGGATCTGGAACATTGTGGTATGTATTGCCATCTAAACTATTCTAATAAATAATTTGAAACATTGAGATATATTTAGAAGTGAGTAGAGAATCGTTTGTGATTGCAGACAGAGCAGTTGCACGCGAAGATAACACACTCGCAAGAGGACTCGATCACGGCGGCGGCGTGGCACGCCTCCTGCGACAAGTTCTACTGCGGCGGCTCGCGCGGACAGTTCTACCACTTCCGACTCGACGTGAGTACGCCGCCCCGGCCCGGCCCGCAGGCGGCGCGGGGCGGCGTGCTGACGGCGCGCGCACTGTTGCAGGGCACGCTGGTCAACAACTGGGACGGCGTGCGCGTGAACGCGCTGGCGGCGCGCGCCGACGGCCGCGTGCTGGCCGCCGACACGCACCACCGCGTGCGCCTCTACGACTTCGCCGACCTCACCGACCGCAACGTGTGCGTACCATCGCTACACTCGCCCCCGAGCTAGTTAGGCATGCGCGTGTCGGAGGCAGGTGTCGTAATGTACGGACGGCCGTTTGCAGGATCCAGGAGGAGCACGCGGTGATGGCGATGACGCTGAACGCGGCGGACTCGCTGCTGCTGCTCAACGTGGCCAACCAGGGCGTGCACCTCTGGGACATACGTGAGCCACCCCACTTTGCCTTCCTGCGCTTCCTCGCTTTATTGCACCCCAAATAAAGGGTAGCAATGCATCCACACCTGACCCCGAATAAGTCCCGTCCGAGACGACAGTAGTTCTCGTTCATTAATATTAATACTGTAAAATTACCAGTTAGTAAGTATACTTAAAAAAAATCGATCTACAACGGAAGGTAATTTAGCTCTGACTATATATCATAATAAAAGATTAGTATGTAACGAGTAAGATGTGCATTTGCAGGTGCGCGTGCGCTGGTGCGGCGGTTCCGCGGGCTGAGCCAGGGCCACTTCACCATCCACGCCTGCTTCGGCGGCGCGCAGCAGGACTTCATCGCGTCCGGCAGCGAGGACAACAAGGTCGGTACACTGTCTGGGCGCGCGCCGGCCCGGCGTCGCGGGTCGGGACAGACATGATACGAGTGACGCGTCTGGTGTTGCAGGTGTACATCTGGCACATGAGCGGCGAGGAGCCCATCGCGGTGGTGTCGGGGCACACGCGCTGCGTCAACGCCGTCGCCTGGAACCCCGCGCACCACGACGTGCTCGTCTCCGCCTCCGACGACTACTCCCTCCGGCTGTGGGGGCCCCGGGACGCGAGGGACCCCGAGCCCCCCGCCTCCTCCTAGTGACGCGCGACACGCTGTTCACATGTACAGGATATACCCGCGGCGCTCGCGCGCAGCGGGCCGCCGCGCGACGCTCCGGCTGTAGAAGCGGCGCCACTTTCCCCCTGCGTGTACTACACTATCGTGTACGCTCACTGACCAGCTCACGCGACATGGGACCGCACCTCGGGCTGTGCGCAGTGTGCGCCACAGCGTCGTGCACTACACAGAGCGGTTACAATGCACGCTGGAACCAGCTACATACAAACTCGCGGTGATATATAATAGGTGCATGAGCCACAGTACTCCTCTACGTGTTATAGTAATGTATGAATCCTGTCGCTGTATTCTATTTGTATACATGTGCAGCGGGCCGTGTCCTGGCGGCGCGTGTGGACGCCCGCAGTGTTGGCTAGGAGGTACGAATTTAGATTAGTTGGGGTTTAATAAGTAACATGTAAGTTGTGTGGCGCCGTGTCGCCGCTAGAGTACGCCTAGGAGTATAGAGCTGCTGTAAATTTGCAGACGAATTGAAAGCAATAGACGAACTTTGTATCTGAAGTTCAGGAGGCGGTTCGTTGATACTGACGTGTCTTACATGCAATAAATCTTGTTTTACCTTCGAATTATTTATAGAAAGAAAGATGTAATATTTTTATATGTCGGTCGCATTGATCCGAGATGCAGATTTTCGCTCTGTGGTCTGCTTCGCTTGATGTGTTGCCAATCATACTCGATTTTAAATTTGAACGTAGAGCTTGAGGAATGCAATGATAGAACTATTGGAGAGATCTATTCACAATGTTAGCCAGTAATGTAGCTCGTAGGGCGACAGGCGGCAGTGCATGCAACCCGGGACGTCGGGCAATGGAACTGTAGGGTTTGTCGTGTATTTGTAGGTCAGTTTAATGTATTTTAATTTACGTTTATATGTACAACACTTGGGGCGGTAACTATTGGTAAGAAGATCACTGAAATATAAATAGTAGATATAATGAACCGACATGGCAATTTTTAATATTTTAAATACAATACACTTCAAATAGTCTGATAAATACAATCGCGTGTCGTCGAGAGTGGCTTGCGACGCGAGACGTGCAATAAAACATTTGCCTTACACAACATGTAGATACTAGTACTTAGAGGGACGGGCTCTAGACTCGCTAGCGTTGCGTTGTCGAGGTGGGTGTTCGGGACGGACTCAGCGCATGATTTCTTTCAAAAGAACCAATTTTATGAGCATTTTCATATCATCGTGTTTCAAGACAGATTTTATTTTTATACATGGTCGATTGGCATTAGTGGTTAATGCTTCGCTTGTGTAACAGAGAGGCCGAAGTCGGGCGCTGAAGCTAATCTGAGCGGCGTCATCTCGCGCCTCACGCGGCCTGCGAGCGGTGGCAGCACCGGGCCGCCCGCGCTAAGTTGCGCTTTCAAAGCACGTGTGTAGACATTGTTATGTATTTAGTGTACCTATTATGTAGCTCTTCTGATCTTTCATTTACGACATTGCTGTACCTACTTACATCAAAATGTATAAATGAATTTAAAGATAATACGTTTTAAATGCAAGTTCTCATAGAGTCCATATCTATCTCTGCCCGCTGCAGTCGTGTACTGGACGGGTAGAGGAGCTTTGACGGCGTAACTTGGGGCCGGCGGCTGGTCCGCGAGCGCCGCGCGGGCGCCGCGGCCGGTCGTGCTGGGGTAGTTGAAGGTCAGATCTAAATCGAGAGTGGCAGTTATATTTGAGGAAGGTTTCCTTGTATTCATCGTATGTTTAAGGGTAACTTATTCGAGTTATAAATTTTATAAAATATTCTTGTATGACCTGTTGGATTCGTTTTCGATCGCATTTACCGTTATGTTAACGCGCTCAAGATATATTCCGAGGTGAGCGTCAAGGCGCGGTCGCACCCGCAGCCCCCGGGGCGCTCGACGGGCTGCAGTGATCGCTCGCGTGTACGCGTCTTGCTATTCGTTTAAGAGGCCTCCACAGATTTGAACCTCGTAGGATTAAAGGCATTATTAAATGATAAGTTGCTTCAAAGTGCCCTTTGAATTGTGTGTGACTTTAGAGTGTATCGATATCCGGATGTTGCAAATTAACGTAAAGATTTATTATATAGTATAGAGTGGTATATGTAAGGAGCCGCCCGCGCGACGGCCGCGTCTTCTGATTGTCCGTAGAATATTACTTAAGGCCCTTGGATTAATTAATTAAGATAATGATAGCGAGCAGAGGTAATATTAGTATTGGCTCTATTTTTATACCGACCACTGGGAGTTATCTCGCGGTTGTTGCGACAAGCCGTTATACCTGATCCCGATGCTATTTGGCATTGTGTTTTTTGTTAATATCGACTGAAGCCCTCTATATACATACTTTTATGTGTTTGCACAAATTGTAATACTACATCTTATGTTGTCCTAGTAGCCATAGTTAGTGTTGTGTTTGTAATGTAATAGATACATTTATTTATGTATTCGAGGATCATAATATTAGCTGGTAATAACATGTTTTAAAATTAACTGTGAAGGGCCCAATATGAATAAAGCGACTGAATGTTAGGTATAACGGTGTTGTCTTTTTTGAACTCCGGGATGTAACCAATCATCTAATTATTTTTAATTGAGATCGGATTTTATAAAAAAAGTGCTCATTTACACAACACACCATAATTTAAAGTTTATAAAGAATGAATAAAAATCACATTTTTGTACAATGTATACCTACAAATGTTACAATTGGCGGGGTACACCCATTGAGGATCAAAAATTTCAATCGTCCTTCTACTTATATTTAAACACCGCAACTTAATTTACGTTATGGCTGTTACATAGGAGTAATAGTTGGTTAATGATTAACGTGTGTAAAACGTCATCCCGGAGTTCTCTTGTGTACCAAATATAAGGCAATAGATGGTGTGCGTGTAGAAGTACAAAGACGGGCGAGTTCTGAGACGAGGGACAGGCGGCGAGCGCCGGCCCTGTGCGAGTTGTTATTATAAATAAATAATTATTATATCAATAAATTTTTTATTGTAAACTTAACATGACTTTTTATTTCATTGCTTTTCACAAGATTAACAAGCAAGTGGTATTGCTCTATTTCCAGGAACAGTTTCATAAAACTCAATTTGATGTAAAAATAAATTAACACCAGTGATTTTTCACAATTGTACAATGAACTAATAGCTAGTTATACATTTATGATTCAGTATTATTGGTATCATAATGGTATTCTTTACATTGCAGAAAAATAGCAACAATGAATCTTTATTATTTGCTTACATTTTTAACTTATACAAGCCTACATTATCTAAAAACATAACATACAAACTGTAACAGTCTTTACCAGACAACTGTCTGCAGGGTCAACTTATTGCACTGGCTATAAGTTAGCCGTTCCTGACTTCTCCACCAGTTCCAGCAGGGTGTGCAGGGACGTGTCAAACAGCTCACATCTGATGGGCATCTCCAGGGAGTAGAAAGGGTTCTTCAGAGCATAGTCAGAGTACAGCTCATAGATCCTCTTGAGCACCACATCCGTCCCTTGCATGCTGGGATCTGTTACTATTATAAATTTCACACCTGCAATGACAAATATGCCTGTTAGGAACTGAGAACACATACACCTGTCCCA
>DWOF01000306.1:0-11113 GCA_018250795.1 Clito sp. Burns02 | reverse complement strand
GGCACAGGACCGGGTGGGGTGGCGTCGGTTAGGGGAGGCCTATGTCCAGCAGTGGACAGCAAAAGGCTGAAAGAAGAGCTTGGTATACATTTTTTGACACATAATACCTTTTTAAAATTGTTACAAAATAAGGAGGTTTTCGTTTAAGATTGTCTTGTAATTTCTATTTTTAGATTTAGGTACGTTACGCTGAAAGTTTTTTAAATATTGTATTATCATTCAATACTCTGTATCAATAGCGCAGCAAACGACCGAGCAGGCAGCCTGACGGTAAACAAAAAGCAGATTTATGCTTAATAATTCGTAAAGAGACGATTAAAAGTCGGTTTGCGAGATTGGGCTCTCAATACAAGCATATGTATCAAGTATCAACCTTCAAACCAGAGTAAAATAAAAGCCTTTAAAAATGAAAATACACAAAATTTATATGAATTATTTTTGGCATTTATTTGAAGTAGGTACTCGTACTCGGCTGACTGCCACCCGCCATGTGACGCGACACGCGCTGATCCGCTTACAAATCTTTTGTTGCCAGCTTTTTCCTTTTATAATGGATAGAAATAATTTTATATTTCTCTTATCGTCAGCAAAATTATCGTACCGCAAACAATGTTTGAAAAAATACAACCTATATCAAGATAAAAACGCCAGCGTATATTTTAAAGTTACATAGGTATCTGCTTACAAAATTATTTTATCAAAAACTACTGGTAGTAGGTATGAGTAGGTATGTGCGGCAGTATGAAAGATTAACGTACGATATTTCAAGAAAAAAACAAGAATCTCTTTGACTTTTCTTTAGCTACGGATTTATAAGCACCTAAATAATATGAATATCATGTAGGTACCTAACTATCTTTTCGTTGTTCTTATGTCTATCTACAAACTAAAAGCTAACGATATCTCATATTACTTGTATGTAATAGTATATTCATAATTACAATAATTATTTCTGTTTCTACTCTGATATTTCGTTGCGTTTCCATTATTCAGTTAGGCCTTCATTATTCGGTACAGTTCGCCGAATCTGAATGGAATGGCAAATTAGTCATGTCAGGAATGTAATGGACTTGAAATGATTATGTAATTTTCGATAGGTACCCACAATTATGGAGAGCTTTATGTGAATGTTCAACAATTTCATGATTCACAACTGCTTACAATTACCTATTACCGCCTAATAGGTATAATGTGCAATGCGCCTTCAACTATTTTGTATAGGGTCACTACGATACGTACCCTGACAGTCAGTGACAGAGAACTAAGGCCTCTTCTGGTCTCTAAGGGTCCTAAGGGTGTATGATAATTCTTTGAGCATATTTCGTCCATTGGTTATGTATGACTATGAGATTTGGTATACCTACTCCTTGATTTTTATCGTGTCAATGTGCGTTGGTATAACAAGTTTGGTTTCTACATCGTTAGGCTTTCGAATGGTGCCCTGAGGGCTCTAGGAGATTTACATTCAACTTAGGCAAGTTCGTATTCTCGAAACGCCCTGACGTTTGTATTTTCAGGCCCTTAATCTTCTTAACTTAATCAGATTTTTGCAGAAATTGATTTAAATTTTAAATTTGGAACAGTGTAATCATTATATTATTAAATTTGTGGTTGAGTATATCTAACGTCTTATGTATTCGTTTCTTAATTAATCATCATAAAATGCATTTCGTTAATGTGCTATAATATGTTTTTGTTATAAATAAAAGGTGAAGAGTAAAATTCAACTCTCAGGTTCCACAGTATTATTTTTGTACTAGAATATCTTTGTTTTAAAGTCAAACACGTGAAGAGTAAATATTATTTCGCTTCCATTCTCGGTTGCTTCAGCTCATGAAATGGTACGAGTAGCTGTAATTTATACAGCACTGTCAGGAAAAGTACCTAACATTATTTTTTTAGTCTAATTTCCTTTTATAAACTAAAGTTATTTACACTACTGTTATAATTTTATACCGATATTTTTAACGGATTCAAGGTACATTAATTGAAATATTTACACACCTGTACATAAATAGACAGTTGCTACTATCCATTGAACACCTATAGTTAGAAGCAACTGTATATAAAATTACCATAACATTATCATCCTCAATTTGAATAGAGGTAATGAAATGCATCGATAAGGAAAACAGGACGCGGATAGATTAAGCGGGCTACTACTGAACTACTAATGGATAAGTTTGGCTTGTTCCAGATAGTTTGCCAACTTTCCCCAACAACTCCTCAATTGTTAGAGTTTGGGTTGTGTTCACTGAGCTATAATGTTTTATTGTTATAAATAAAGATTTACGTTTTTACCTAGATACGAGGTTGCAGGAGTACCCACAAAAAGAAGTTTTTTTAAATAGTAACAAAATGTCAAATATCAGAAATACCAACCTTCATTGCAAGCGATTCGAGCATAAAACTAACAAGAACACTTAGTTTAAAACTTTAAATTTCTTAAATCTAAGTCTAAGCTCCTCAATACTGAAAGCACAGATTGCTACGTACATACGAAGATGCGAAGCTATAAAACTAGACTTAGGTAGCGGTACCTACCGTTTTCCATTTTCTTTTATGAAAAGTATTGTACATTCTCATTCTGCTTTATGTCTTACGATTATGAACGCAAGGATTCAGCCACCGCAATGTCACGACAAATCTTCAACTTTCCTCCTAATTTCAAAGTTTGAAGCCGCGTTTTGTGTTTACGTAACGTCTCAAGCGAGCGACAAAGAACTAGCAAAATATTTCGTAAATTAGAATAATGAAATCTTAAACTATTAAGAAAGTTAAATACAGTTTATAAAGTTTTAAAGTAAGAAAATTAATTGTAAAGAAAACCTTTTTAGCGAGCTTAGCAGCATACCCAAACACCTTTAAAATAATCTAAATTAATACTTAACTTGACATAATTTTTAAACCAATTGATATGCCTCTGAAGACTTTTATACGAACGAATATTAATATGGATGAAGATTGTCTTTCCATTAAAGTAAACTTTCCCTTAGGAAAAGCGTAGATGGGCATAATATTCATAATTCTACCGAACAGCTACGATATAATAACAATTTAGTTAAATAAAATGTAAATTCCAGCTTTATTTTACGTTATAGGATAGGAAAAAAAATTCACTGTACTACATCCTATGTTAATGTTATCCAACTTTACTTTTTGATGCTTTTTTCGTATTAGAATTTAATTTCTAAACTAAACAGGGCAGTAGAATCTTTATTTATTTGAAAAAAAATAATTTTTGATTATTGTTTTTTTTTAATGTTGTGTTAGTCAATAGCACTTAGGTCAGTAATATTAAATTACATCACAAATTAAATTCTTGCACTATTTAAGTGAACAGACTATAAATACATATTTTGATTAACTTTATCAAACACTGAGACTGTAGTAAAGCCTTATTACGAGACTACGAACCGCTTAATTAATATTAACCCGTTGTTATTGTCTGCTCTGATTGCGTTTTGATATTAAACCGTAGGCTTTGTTTCGTGATTATGCAAATGATTACGCCTGTGGCGCGTTACGGGTAATATTTATTTATTGTCATCAAGGATTATTGTAACAAAGATATATTATTCGTTCTGTTAAACGGGGTGCGATTTATACTCGTACAGGTTTCAGCCTTGATTTGTCTCTTGTTTTAACATAGATATGGTACAATTTGTTCTGTGGTTTCAAATAAAAGAAGCGAAATACTTTTTCTTTTTCAAAAGCAATAAACCATCACTTCCTGTTATCCTATTAATATAGTCGTACGTACGTGTAATTAGGTAACTATTGAAAACGGGTTTATTAATAATTGATGCCAAGGTGCAGAGGTGACGGTAACATTTCACTTAGCGGGTCGTTAAGTGTTCGTGAAAGTCCCCATTAGTGTAAAATATGAATTAATGGGCGCAGGGCGACGCTGCGACGGCATCGGTACGAAGCTCCTCGAAAGGTGACCGCGGACAGAGAAACCGTTGAGATTCCACATCACCAATATTATTCTACAATAATAATTAAATTTTACCACCTTTACGATGAAGGAAAACATTGTGAGAAAACGTTATATGTATTTAATATTTATCAAAGATATGTGAAATTTACCCTTGGCCAGCATGGTGGACTATTATTTAACTAAACACTTGTCACTTGATGACAATTGTGTACTTCTCTACTCTACTCATCTAACAGGTAAATGGTTGCACAGCACGTTTATACGAGTAACAGAAAAGCCATTAAAACTGCCATACAGTATCTTGGTATTTCTTTTTTATGCCGACTACATTTTCGTCCACTCCATTCCTTTCGATTGACAAACGCGCATAACGAAGTAAGCTGAGGCGGGCGGTTTATGATTGATTATGTCGTATTTTGTTACTCGAGGTACAGAACTGCGCCGTTCGCTCAACGAACGCTGTCTAAAGCCTTTCTTCCAACTTCACAAAGTGAATTTAAATCCAAAAACAATATCTCGACCATGGAACGAAATAACAATGGATTCCGAATTTATAATCCGAATCAAAATGCAGGAATAGGAAAACAGAAATTCGAGCATTATGAAGGAAATGTATTGAAAGGTAGTTATATTTCTTTATTTATTTTACAGAGGTATATACGAGTATATAGGTTTGCGTTCGACTACCTTCCTACCTACTACACTTCACGTTACGCTTGATGGTAAGCAAGATTCAGCCAAAATGAAGCATACTTAGACAAAAACCTACATACCTACGATTAGAATGATGAATTGAACTTAAAGACTTCTCCCATATTGGAATTTTCTTTTTATTTCACTCGTAAGTTTATTGCTTTGTTAAAGCATATGCAATAAAGCAACAACGACTACGAAAATCGCTTAGGTTTAACGCCGTTTGAGTGTTCTTCAGCTGTTTGTCTTTGTGCTGATGTATGCATTTCATTGTCGTGATCGTTTTTTAACACATCAGAAAGAGACAAAGCCTTGTTTGTTCTTTTCGCCGTCTTTATGAGCGAACTGAAATGTTCTCTTTTTGTAACAGAATGTGCCAGCAATTTAAAATAACAATTTTACAACATTGTCAAGAGATCATTGTTAAAAGCTTTTTTGTAGCTTCTTTTCGGATGTCAGTTGTTTTAACAATACAATCCATGTGCTTTTTTGCCTTATTTGAGTATCTAGTATTACTTTTAGCAACCAACTATGAAAGCTCACATGATTACGTAATTTATAAAGCTTCGCTATTAATTCCTTCTAGATCATGATCCTCAAGAAGTGTACGGACCTGAGATAACGGATAAAGATGGCGCTCTTTTAGACAAACATGATAGTTTCTACATTACAACGAAGAGTTTGTTGGTGCTGTTCCAAATTATGGGAGTTATGCCTATTATGAGAGTACCTAAAGGTAAACGCTTAGCTATTTTCAGTTAACCTAGTAAAAAAATTAATACCGCAAAACTTAATATTTGTCTTTCTTACTATGTATTGCAGATGCACAAACCACTAAACGAACAACTTTCAATTGGATTTCGAAAGCAACATTGTGGGCTTACCTCGTGTGGGGCCTCGAATGTATTATCGTAATTAAAGGCAAGTATATGATTGATCCTAAATTACCATTGATTGTGTTTACGGAGTTTATATGTGACGTGAACTTAACTTATGTTGCAATCATAAGTCAACTTTTTCATTTCCTTTCAGTGGGCAGAGAGCGGCTAGCGAATTTCCAGCAGAATTCAAGCAAGCGCTTCGACGAAGTCATTTACAACATCATATTCTTGAGTATCCTCATCCCACACTTCCTATTACCCATAGCCTCGTGGAGACATGGGCCTCAAGTGGCAATCTTCAAAAATATGTGGACCCACTATCAGGTATTCAGAACGTATGCCAAAATAAAGTTACGCCTTACATATTTATCAGCATATCCTAAAAATATCAGTATGTTTGGATTATAAAATGAAACATTTTCATCTCTATGATTTGTAAGCACTCGAAAAGTGTGAATATTTTGGAGCATTAAATAATTAATTACTCATCGCATCAGTCATTTCGCTCTGAAATGAACAAGTTTAGGTATAATTAATTAATGGATGGCATTTGTATGCGCAATGTTAATTCGTTTTTTAAAATACGAGGAGATTAATATTTGCATAATAACAGCTGTTATCACAATTATTCGTATAGAATTATTTTGGCGAGTTCATATTAATTAACGAACAAATCTGCAGTTGAGAGTACAAAATTTTATTTTATTTATGTAGAGGATTTCATTTTATTATTTACTTATTACAGTAGGTACCTACTTCAGAATGGCATCATCACTTTCAAATTATTAAACTACCAAAATATACTTTTACATTATTTATAGATAAAAATTTGCTGTCTTTGCTGTATGCATGATATTAACTTCTACCTAACATGGTCTATGCAAAATTAAATAGTTCCAATACAATATTTCTCTCGACGACGTCGTATAAATTCAAACTAACCAATGGCTTTACATTAGCTTCCACGTGAGATATATACCATTTGAGAATTAATTACGCCGCTCTTATCGTGTTATGCATGATGTGCATAGTAAATTATTTATAGATGAATAGGAAGATTTATAATCCTAATATAATTTACGGTTAACAGTTAAATATCCTAAAATAGCGCTTTGATCTTACCTACGAGTAGGTATATGTATAAGTTCTTAAAACAAATTACTACTATTTTTTCAATTTTTCAGCTTAAATATTTAAAGATAACTGGGACAGCGATTGTATTTCCCAATTTATATTCTTTGACGTGGGGTCTCTGTATCTTCTCATGGGGTCTGAGCTTCGCTGTGATTCTCTCCCAACATTATCTCCAAGACGATTTCGAATTGTGGCACTCGTTCGCTTATTACCATATTATTGCCATGTTGGATGGATTCTGTTCTTTGTGGTACGTAAAAATCGTTTTTTACAAGCTTATTAGAACACTACACCTATAGGTACTACGTAGGGTTTTTAGATATAATCCACTAAACGGCCTTACTATGAAATTTGTCTTTTATAATACGAATAGAAAAATATTGCAGAATAAACCAACGCAATTAATAGAACACTTTTAGTTCATGCCATCATAGATTCATGTCATATTATGTTTTGCTCCGTGTATGAAAACTTTGTTCATTAAAACAGCTCGGGTATCTCAACTACAGTGTTTGCGTTAAACTTTTTGGCAACTTTCAGCAGTATTCAATAAAATATTAGATATATTTTGTATGAAATTCTTGTAGGTAACTGAAAATATTCGTAAGCAATAGCGCCTCAAGGTTTTGTGTGAGAATATTTTATGAATGTTTCATAAAAAATAACGTTTACGAAAATTGTTTGTATGATCTGAATATGATAAATGCTAAGTCTTTTCTTTTGGGAATATAGGTACTATTGGAACTTGCAAATTACAATTTTAGTCTTCACGTGGGTACTATATAGGTAGGTATTTTTTCAGGTATATTAACTGTAATGCCTTCGGAACCGCTTCAAAAGGCTTGGCTACAAATTTGCATAAGGCTTTAGAAGCAGAGCATCCGGCTTTAAAACTGGCACAGTATCGCCATCTGTGGGTCGATCTTTCTCATATGATGCAGCAATTAGGTAAGTATGAAATGAAAATGTAAGTCGCAGATTTAGAATTATATAATGCATGGAGAAGCATATCTTATCCCATGAAAAAAACTGGAACTATACAAATTCTCAATACATATTTGATAGGGTGACAGCTGTTGTAACTTGAAAGGACGCCTTCCGGGTGAAATATTTTTTGTACCAATGTATGAAAAAGATATGTTTAATTAATAATAACAAATCGATATCGTCCATCCTTATAAAATACAAAATTAAAAAAAATCACTTTTAAAAACTTTTATTTACTTTAAGTGTACGTGTCTTATAATAAATCAATATCCTTTACACTTTTACTTAATAGTATTTTACAATCTGCTGTATGATAAAATATTGAGGTGAAAATATGTGGCGAATATATCCGCAGCAGAGGAAAGCCATTAAAGTATCAGAAACAATAAATGATACAGCGATACAATAAACAACTTTAAACTGTGCGCCATGACTTTTATGATAGCTACAATTATTACAAAGTAACAAATTCGAGCCATATGTACCGAAGTACGCCATTCTCACAATATGTGTACTAATATTATACGAGTTAGCTAATCGCTGAAAATTTGTGTCAGTAAGTGTCGCAGATGTAAACTGTAAATAATAAAAAACATTTTAATTCACGGCTTAAGTCCATGGTTTATGAGACTTACTCGTACTATGCATAGCGACTAAAAGGGTATGATATTAGGGTCATATAACCTAGTTAAAATCATACGATTTTTAAGCTCAATACAAGAAAGGGTATCCAAAAATATTCTAATGTATAAATGTGAATGGTTCGTTGAAACGATCGTACGTCAGATCAGAAGTAACAACATGTTTATGTTTATGACATACGTGATTCAATTCGATTTTTGTCGGATACTTTTTGCAAAACCGACTTTGAATTTATTTATAAGCGTAGCTATTAATTTTCAATACCAGTCATACTACCTTTCGTATATTTATAGCGTCTATTTACAGGTACTGTAGGGAATTTATAAGCGCTGACTGAAAGTTGGAAACTATGTAGGTTTACTCTAAACGTCCAACTAGTTTCTGACTGTAAATAAAGTAAAAGTAAACAGAATAGTGTAATCTAGGCTTAGGCGGATTTGTAGTAAATACATTGAGCTTTTGTATGAATTTTCAGGACGAGCTTACTCAAACATGTACGGCATTTATTGTATGGTGATTTTCTTTACTACAACAATCTCGCTCTATGGGTCTCTCTCGGAAATATTGGAGCATGGACTGAGTTACAAGGAAATGGGATTATTCGTTATAGTCGGCTACTGTATGACCCTTCTCTACATCATTTGTAACGAAGCTTATCATGCTTCTAGGAAGGTTAGTGGTTCCATGTAATTCAGTGGCCATCCAAAGCGCTTTATCTTCTCTCGTAAAGACTTCTCGGAAATACGTTTCGAATTTACACTGACCAAATTAAAATTCCCACAACCGATAGGTTTTAGATTTTCTACAATGCTTTTGAATTTTCAGTGACATAAAACTACAATAATAGTGTAAGTAAAATAGCAAAATTAAGCGTAGTATTCTGCATTCATCTCAGTATAATGGTAAAACAAATTTAGATACCGATTGTAATTCTGAGCATCACGTACAGAAGGTACCTTCGAGTTCTGTTCAGAATTTGTTGCGGAAAATGTTTTAGAGTTAGACCCGACTCTCTACAAAGTGGCCTCCTCGGCTACGAATCTGCTTCTATCAAACAAATGTAATTTGATCGGATGCTACGTTTTCCGATTTTGTTTTCTGGAGCGTATGAAATAGAACCCTGTAAAATGTGCGGTGTTCAGAGTCGGAAATATTCCTATCACTTTCTCTATTCAACATTTAATGTAGGAAGAGACAATTGGTTTTTCCTCGAATTAATTCGGATTTTTACTATCTAAATTTCAAGTCTTACAATAACTTATGTTAATGAAAAATATCTCTTAATTTCAGGTAGGCCTTGAGTTTCAAGTACGACTTTTGAACGTGAACTTGGGAGCCATCGACCGAAGCACGCAGCGAGAGGTGGAGATGTTTCTAGTGGCGATCGCAAAGAACCCACCGATAATGAACCTCGACGGATTCACCAACATCAACCGTGAATTATTTACCGCTGTGAGTTCATTAAATACCTCTAAGTCTACTCGCTAAGATATCTTGGCACTTCCATGATCAAAGGATTCAAAATATATTGAGGAAAAAAATTTGCTCTTCAAACGACGCCTTGCGGACTAAAAGATATTTCTTAGCTGATCATGTTGAACGTGCTCGAGATCGCGATAATGATTTTTGTTTTCAGGTTACTTACTCTGGTTAATTTTTATTTCACGTAGTAAGTTTTTATTATTTTAAATTATAATTCAAAGTAAGGCTTGTACCAGCAAATAATTACAAAGATTTTACTGACAGTAGATACCTCATATTTCATTGACAAATCGAAAGCTTGAAAGGAAATTATATTAGGTACCTACAGACAAGTACACGAGTGTCAACAAAAAGAAACGAGACTTATTCTACCTACAGTTGATTTAGTACCTACACGAGGGAACGCCATTAAAAACAGCACCTGTGAATTTGAAAGCGACGTGAAAAGTCCATTTATTCATGTAATGGTCGACTTTGATTAGAATTGAGACTGCAGGCATAATTACAAGGCGAACGGAGCGCGTATTACCGTGATAAAATGCTCTGACAGATTAATACCGGTGAAACGAATGGCTATTTTTAGCCTTCAATCGTAAAGGTATGGAATTTTGAAATAGAAAGTAGCATGTCTCGAATTTTGGCATAGTAGAAGTAGTATGGAGACAAAGAAATGTCTGCATACTTTTTTCACCGAAACCAAATACGATTAATTAGTACGTAATTGCCACGCTGCGGCCGCCTAGCTCTAAATAGTATTTGGTATCTATAAATTGTTCCAAAATGGAAATCCTTCTGTTTGCGGTTTGTCGGTCTCAAGCAATGTAATTCTACGAATCTTATGGGAATTGCCGGCTCTTATCCAATTAATCGCAACTTACACAAAGTTACTAGAGAACTAGTACGAAGCTATCCCAGTAGTACTAACTTTGGTTATAAATACAGGCTTATCTAGTTATCTTTAAATATCACATCGTTAATATCAAGTCGTAAAGAAAAAAGTATACCTACTTACTCGTAGGTCTATATAAGGTGGCAAGTGGAAATTTAAATAACAAAAGGAAATATCTCGTTGTTTCAGAATATATCCTTCATGTCGACATATCTGATAGTATTGATGCAGTTCAAGCTGACCCTGCTGCGTCAGGGCGCGAGGAAAGTCGTCAATGCTATCACTAAAGCGATCTTCAACACCAGTACTACTATGTCAGATGAAGATTATGAAGACGAAGAATAAGTTTTTCATATAGTATTTTAAGGGGTAAGAAATAAAAAGATTTTTTTTTTAATCTTTTTTATTTCGGGGCTTTTGCATACGCTGCATGGCAGCCCCATAGCCTTCTACTATACAATA
>DWOF01000305.1:0-11118 GCA_018250795.1 Clito sp. Burns02 | reverse complement strand
AATATACGGAACCGGGAAAATTAATATGCTTGAAAGTGGAAAAATATATGTAGAGCATTCCGCTACTTGCATAACAGTCATGCTGAAAATATTCTGCAATTTTGAACCAAAATTTCCACTACCGACTTAGTGTTGCCCTTAGGGAGGTCGTTTCCTGTAGTGGACTGTAGCCTTACGATGATGAGAATTTTTTTCCGGAAAAGCATCCTTATTTTTTTAAAGTTACTTACTGTAATTTATATTTTCGTAAATATATTTTCGAATCCTTTTAAACTAGTTTTT
This sequence comes from Clito sp. Burns02, assembly GCA_018250795.1. Classification (NCBI taxonomy): domain Eukaryota; kingdom Metazoa; phylum Arthropoda; class Insecta; order Lepidoptera; family Hesperiidae; genus Clito; species Clito sp. Burns02. Next base: position 10,836 of record DWOF01000305.1, on the reverse strand, counting down.
CCTTATTGTTGTCATAATGCAGGTTAATCTATCTAGATAGGTTTACACAACACAGCTTTTAGATATACACAACACACATTTGATCAAAGCTCGTTTGAACTCAAAGTTCTCAATGTAAACTTTATCCAGTTGACACGATTCATCATATCCAAGTATCAGCACACATAGGAACCATGTGACCCACATATCGGCCTAATTTTAGAGAGTGAGTTAATTAACCCGATATTGCAACACGCCAGCTCGCTACGTAGGTCACGAAGTGCTTGATTGAAGCGATTCGCAGAAACAGGTCTTTGCCCTGGAGAGTTGATGCCAACTTCCTTAATGGACTCCGTCGTGGTTTACGTAATAGGTCCGTTTTAGAAAGAGGTATGGAAGTACTCGTAGATTGTTTCCTCAATCATTCTATAGAAGAGCCACTAGTATCCTACCTTTGTAGTATCAACGGCAATAGTATCTTAATCAAATTATAACACGATGTATGGATCTTAGTCACCGTGATAAATTGGAGTTTATTAGAGGCATTGATAGCAACGAACGCTAAACAAGAATTTGCAGTCACGCTGGAGATCCTTGGATCCTGGACGTCCTTTGGATGTAGACTAAACGTAATTAAGTTTACCTAGTCTAAACTTAACTAACTTAGCTTAACTTAAAAAACTTTGATGGTCCTTTGTTTTTCATTGAACCATTTATTTTCCAGCGCGTTTCCCTGAAAAGCATAAATCCATTTCCTGTCCAATTGCACAACACCTTATACAGCTTAGCCTCATTGCATAAAGTAGGTCAAACGTTACATGAACGATTAGTTGCGACTGTTTACCTGTTACACACGTGTCTATTTATGTCATATTCTCCCTCACCTTGTGGCCTATTTGCGTCCGTGTGTCTATTTTATCAGCTGATTAGTCGCGGAGCCAGGGACCCCTACTAGATTGATATTTATAACAGTGACGTTATATCCTGTTAAACTCTGAAAGTCCGTTAGCAAATTTTCCGAGCGTATGCTTGATGGAAAGCGGAATTCATTTGAGTGTAGATTGACAGTACCTTCATAACTTAGAGGGGTCAAAATACCTTTAATTGCATTAGGTTCAATGAGCTCTTAATATAAATAATAAATATGCAAGTCTTTCCCCGTATTTCAAACCGCATAATATTCCAATCTCAGTAATTGTACGAAACAAAGCGTAACGGGACGGGCTTTTAGCTTTACGTATACAATGGCATACATCTATCTACGTCCCGAACAAACTGTGGAAAGCCATTAACAAACCAAACATATCAGTGTCTGAAAATACTGCGTTCGCATTTCACGTTCGACCGTCGAGAATCGGGCTGTTCTTCTTCCCTCTTTGTCTACCGAACCCTCGAGATATTTGAGCTTTTCTTTACCGATTAGTAATCTGCAAAGGCTCTGATAAATTACCTAATTTTCTTGGAAATGTTTAATTAAGTAAACACTTTGGTGATTCGAATTCGAATAATTGAATAATGAATTGAAACACTAGCATTCACAGAGAAATTTTCAAATTCCCTTTCAGTTGCAAGAAACTAATTCTAAGTTGCTTGAACTAACTAGTTATCAATCGTTTAACCTAATTGCTAAATTAGGTTACTAAGACCATTAAAGATAAATTACTAGGTAGTAGGTAATCATTGTTATTGATGTTCGCCGATTATAGGATAAGTAGGTATGATTAATAACAACAATAGGTTTCCTCATTCATTTTTTTTTCTCTTCATTTATTTACTTTTTTTCAAAGCGAAAACTAGTAACGTAATCTTAACAAATTTTCACTGCCTTTAGAAGTTTTCACCGCTCGCATCGCATTCGCCAATACAATTGGAATGTGTCTAATCTCGGCAATTACAAAACATTATTTATACACTGGTTTCTGTGGCGGTATCAGTTCTCCGGCCTGTAACCCGTATTGAAGGTATTGAGTTCGATACTCGCATTCGAATCGACGACGCGTGACCACTCTCGCGCGGTAGCCCTTTTACCACCTTCTTCGACATTAATAGGTTTGATCTTAAAGACATATTGGAGACAGAGAAAGGTCTCATCCCATTTTCATTTCTCTTACATTTTTGATGATGCATTAGTTTTAAAGAGTCGTTGTAATTTATTGTCAAATCAAACGGACTTACCTTTTACACAAAGTCCACTCGTTTGATCTGACCTCGTTCCACATTAATAGTTATACTCATAACGTGTGCTTTTTTAAAATTCATCGATTTTCCATTGTAATCACCAGGTCTATTAAAGTTATAGACTTGTAGGCACCGGCTGTATCAAGGCTAACTGGCGCCGTTATAACATACTTCGTACATAACTCCAGTACCTACGTGGTACATCTGTGGAGTGGAAGAAATCTCTAATTCGCAGAATATGCATTTTGCGTGCTCTATCTTGATTGCCGTAATTCTATTAATGACTCGTGATAATGTAACCGCTAATCACTGCATTAGACCACACCATCCTAAATAAATAGGGAAAAAATAAATATGTAGATGAATTCTCTAGATACCTACAAGTAGAATAAATTGAATGAACAAGTAATTTATTTGTGTTTTCTGATAAAGATTTATATCGTATAAAAGATGAGAAATTTTCCAAATCAAGGACATATTGTACGCTATCCGACAGTAATGAGGCATTCATCGGAATAATATTAAAATGAGGAATTACGCGGTGACGTCAAGTCGGCGTCGCGTCGTCGCTGCGACGACGAAGAAAACAGCGACTGCGTTTAAGGGTTATCAATTGTCATCTACCATTTGCAACCACGTATTTGACGTAGTACTGTAGGTTAATGGACTCCCGATGAGTTGCATTGTGCCAAGCGAATAGATTAAGTAATAAACGGGATCCAATGCCAAGTTGAAGATACTAAGTGGATCACTGGGGCTTGGCACATCTCCAAGCATTGCTTGCTCAGATGACACTTGGACGCTATTAATCAAAGGCGTTAACTTCAATTAGTTAGGTACAGAGACTAGAGACTGCAAAAAGCTTTTTGCAGATGCAAGTTAGTAATTCCGTTCAGTGTAGGTGAATGTGATTCAATTTGCAGGAAAACTAACGATGCTTAATACATTTAGTTTTACCTTAGATAAGAATTTCTTTTGAGACTTTAGGATTGAATTTTAAAATCAAAGTTAGGTTTCTAACTTGAATAAAATGTATTGCTATTTTCATTATACGATGAAATAGCGTGTACCATGCCAATTCAAATAATTCAATAAATCACATAGGGGTCAAGAATCTTATCGTGTGAATATGCTTACTTTTAATAATATCGTACAATTGTAGTGCTTGATATACAAAACTAAAACCGCAACGTGGTCGAAGTTATACGAAAACCTCAGATTTAGAAATCAGATATCCGCGCTCAATCGGATCTCCGACGGCGCGCCTTCAATGATCAAATAAAATCTGATTGGGAATGGCGTCACACTGTGAGTGTGCGAGGTCGGTGATATCATAGCGCATTTGCTGCAGGACCCAGTGGAAATGTCAATGACGTGCACCTCTCAGGTGTGCTTTTATTAAAGGTTAGCCCAAAATTAAAGAAAAAACCACTACACTCAATAAAGATTGGCTAGTTCTGAATGTGAAAACTATTGCTTAACACGATAGTGGTAATAACTGCTCGAATGAGTTCTTCAGTGCGTGGTTTAGTTAGAGAGCTGCAGTTGCATATCACAATACCTCAGATAAAACCTTGTTCTGTTTGAGGGTAGGGTAGCAGTGGGTCCATGGGTAGCAGTGACCACTTAACATCAGGTGGCCTGTGTGCTCGTTAAAATAAAAAGTAGGCGGCCGGCATATTACCGGAGTAATAAACTCCCGCATCCAGAATTAAGAGACCAATTTCTTTCGTTCATTGAGCGACTAGACTTCTAATAACATACGCCCCCACCATACTTCTTATGCATTCATCACAACATACCTAGTCACACCGTTAGTCAAGCATTATCAAAAGTTTTATTGACTCATTCGGAAATGATGTGTTTGAGATCATCTTTTGAGTATGACAGAATTGTTTCTTAGCTTCTATGTGTAGGTAGATACTATTGAAATGTCTCAGCATTGAAGCTAATCTTATTAACAGTAATAGTCGAAATTTTATAGGGAAAGAAGAAAGAAAGATAAAATTTATACATACGGAAGCTTTAATTCATTTAAGGAAGTCTATGTGGGTGTACTTACTCATTATCTTACCCTGCATCAACTAGAGTACCAGTATGTGTTTATTACCGTAAAAGTAAATCCATTTAGCCTTATATTCCAGTTGGCATAGAATAAGGACAGTTTGCCGTATCAGAACACGGTAAATTTACATTTTGTTCCTCGCAAGTGTTGCCACGCCATTGAATTGTAAATTTCATGAAACTGGAACTTGACTTTACTGTTTTCTGTGCTATACGCCATTTTGATTACATTACAGGCTTTTAGATATTTTATCCCTTCTATTAAGACTTCATTTTATCTTCAAAACAAAAGATCTTGTCTTCAAGTCTCCACTCCACATCCTATCTTATTTGTGTAAAAAAAGTGCTGACTCAACGACATTAGAATCCCACTTAGGAGGTGCCCGGAACCTTCACGTAAACGTAAATTCTCCCGCACACGCCATCAATGTAGCTATCGTAGGGAGCTCCGAGCCCCTCTCGTGAGGAGAGTCCTCTGCCCAGCGATCGATCAATACGCAGCCGCATTTTTTGCTCGTCTACGACGTGTCGGAACTGTCGAAGCCTTTTGATGTCGGGCGATATGTCAAGTGTGGTTTTTTTTCGTATCTACGGGACCATGTTGCATTTTTACCCTTTATGACAGAATTCTAGATCTAATTATAATTTATTTTATTTTTTTAAAACATGCGAAACCGAGCTGTTTGGAGGGTTTTTAATTAAACGTAGATTTACGCTTCTTTAATTTCACTAAAAGGCAGGTTAAAATGTTTAAGGAAAGCCAAAAATTGTTCTGTAAGCTTTTTAATTAGGGATTTCATCCAATTCTCATATTGCTCAAGCACTTTTCAGTACTTATACCCACATAGAATAAAGAAGGTATAAACTACTCTATTAGCTGAAGGATCGTACACCTTAATCGCCAGGATATTAAATAAGTTTGCTCGAGTTCAACGAGTTCATATCAAACTGTGTACCTACGTACGCAGCTGTAGGTAGTTGCGCAAATAGAAACTGCAATATATTTTTCCCAGGACACGAACCTTCGCGATATTTCTCTCGCGTACTTCGCGTAGCTCGCTCGGATCATTTTCAACATCAAGGTAAATAATCATTACTGCAGTTAGTCGCTTTCGCGTGCGCCTCGGGCGTTTCTGTGACATTTTGTTTTGAATCCTCTCTGTTCGTAACACGGTTTAAATTACCGTGATATCACATAGCGTTGTCCCTAATGCTTTCTAAACTACACGTCTACGTGATAGTCATTAGCGCTGGAGGGATGCTTGGAAAAAGTGCGAACTTGATGTATGAAATGGTCGGTTTAACCGGATTTTTCATATTCACTCAACCGTTTTGACCTCGTCAATGGTAAGGTTTATTTAGGTTCTATGGGGCTAGGGGAATACTTTTCTTCGTATTCAGTAACATTCAGATTTCATGAATACGATGTAAGCGCTTTAAAATCTAATATTTGAGGCCCCTATGTTATTTAAATTCATCGGTAAAGTTATTTACATTATGATCTACGCAGAATATACCTACACGTAACGGTAAACAAGTATAGCATTACAACTATGAGAAAACTGTCTTGAGTATTAAATAAATGTGAGTAAAAATTAAAATGAAACCAAGAATTAAAAGCGCATAAGAGCGTCTCGCAGTTGTTGCGTATCACGTTAAAAGCATGTAGCGTACCTGTAGGCAGACGGGTTTCTGAGCCGTGAGCGCATTCGCTAAGAATGTACCTCGTACTGCCGAGCAATTCATTCGAGAGCGGACCCTACTCCGCTCGTTATAGCCGTTGTATCGTTTCCTGATTCTTCCGACTCTTCCGTCGACCATACATTTGCTTATAAGATCTTTAAACGGCTCAAACTCTGTTAAGGTCGTATCTATGTCTTTTTATTATCCTTATCAGTTACGCGTAATTAAAACATCGGAAGACCTCATGGTATTCCTTTTCTATATAATATCGAATAATCACACGTAAGGTAGAACAAAAGCGAGTTGATAATGCAATCGTGAACCCACGTAGACGCCGTCACGTGCGGTCGCGAGCATGCATACTAAACTGGTCATCTACTCATCTCGGACATCACAATATGCCGTTTCAAACACGGAATTTTATAGGGATTATGTATGGAATATGAATTTAGTTATTTAGTTGGTTCTTTCATTTTGTTATGCAGAAAAATCTGGTATATGTTTGGTAGGTATCATCGAGAAAACTATATTAACTAGCTCTTAATTGCTTAAAAAAAAATTGCATATCATACAACCTTTTTTTTTAAATTTTAGGTTCACGCCAATTATGGGAGTCAAGTTTCTCGTTATAAGTTCGGAATTATGACCGTTGGAGTCGCCTCTTTAGCGCAATTACTTTTTGAATAATAAAATTTCTCTAGCACCTTTTTCGCTTTAAGGTGCTTAGATTAAAGCTCGGCATTTATCCTAAAGTGTAACTTCCTTAATTGGGGAATGTTGTCTGAAATTGTCGCTTCGCAGGCGCTTTCAGGCTTCTCTTGATGAGTCACTCGGGAAATTACAGAGCAATGTCATGTTTACACTACGGGATTAAATTACTTTCGGCAGCTGAAAGCATTTACGTGGGGATTACCTAATTTGATATGACTGTTTTTGGTTCTAGTTTAAATTTTAAACCCGATACCAAAACGTATTCATTTCATAAGTAACATGGATATTTGTCTTTTTAAAGAATTTGGAAGAAATATTCAACGGATAATGCAGAAAATTCTTACTGTTATCTACATAATAAATTTCAGGGGCTGGTACGAAATGTATTTGGGTCATGATACTTTATTTTCAAGAACTCTTAGAGACTCCTGCCAAGTTTACAGTAATTCTTAATAGTTGCAAATTTTAAATCGCGTATTCACTATAGAGCAAACCCTCACATTTGTATTATAATATACTGATAGTAAATTCTGTAACTTTTGCTTTCAGTCATGCACGACTAAGTACGGCCGAGCCTACACTTTGTAGGTTACCGGGCCAATATGCAAATAATAACTACATTAGTTAATTAAACAACTGTGGGTTGAGTAGCAATGAGCTTCACGCCATGGATAGAATACGTTCTGCAAGCTACGAGTATACTTAATGTTGAAGGTCGTCGTCGTGTCAATGAACTGAAACATTGGCAGGTACGATTCAAATATAAACCGTTGTAACAACTCGTACGTTTTAACGAGCATTTGAAAGTTTTTTCACGAGAGTAACGACGCTTCATTCGAACCGATCAATGATTTTCAGTATTGAATTTGTAAACATAGCCGAGAGGACTGCCCAAATCCAACATGGCGCAGGGCGTAGTCCGAGTACACATATAATAATATCAAACTGACAGTTATAAATTATTCATGATTCAACCTTGACTGAGTCAACGCGGCCATCTCGCGGCCCGAGATACATCGGAAATATTATGTCACCGTTAATATCGCCTTGTTTACTCATAGCCACCGCTTGATCACTTGGCCGTTGAGCCTTGCTCCACGATCATGGAGCTGTCAAAATTTAACGGCTAATGAACACAGACACAAAAATTGAATTATTTAGAGATAAGCTTTTCAACTGTAAACATATTTTCAAAAGGTTTCTTTGAAGCTACCGCTATCTACAGCTTCGAATAAAAAATGTAAAAATTGCATTTTCTTTTCCCAACTTGAACCAGTTACAAACTGAAACTGAAGTGTTTTGATGTATTCCCAACGAATTCACCAATTCCCAAATCGAAAACAGAAACGGAATTTGCAAAGTGTTCCACTATTCATTTCGTATTCAGAAAGTTTGTTCTCGTTGTCTATCTCGCAAGTTGTAATAGTGCTACACAGGCACTCGAACCGGTGCCACCAGTTAGAGCGAGTCGCTTCCGGCCTTTGAGAGATACCCGGAGGGCTTTCGATACAAAAAGTGCACCCTCACGACTCCTTTGAGGGTACTCCAGGGGGAGGAGTTATTGGGAAAACTTCGTATTCCGTACCCCGTAACGAATTGCTACAACATGAGTAGTGTTACATTTTCTATTGTCTCGTAACTTAAATTGCTTTTGTCGTCTTTAGTTTTTGTATCACCAATAATATCTTTACTATCCTCTTTGCTTTGTTTTCTACACGTGTTACATAAAAAGGCTCTGAAATTTTATTATTACTGAGTATAAGGCTGGCTGTTCTTTTCTTGTGCGCGAAATAAACACGAACGGAACTACCGACCTGTGTGTTTTATTTTTATGTAGTCGCCCTACGACACGTCATCACCCTTTTAGTATCGCGTGCCAACATATCAGCAAAAATAACGTTTCGTTTCGACTTTTTACAAGCTTTATATCCAGCAGGTTTGTTAAATTTTCTATCTGCTTATATGTTTTATATTCTAAGAATTTATCTACTCCTGAATTGATTTAGTGATTGTCCCCTTCACATTTGCTGCTATCGTTAACCTCAGATATTGTATTGTCAATAAATTTACGTTTCGAAATCTGTTTTCACAACATACGACTATCATAAAAGCGGGTGTATGCAATAAATTTCGGAATGTAGTTATATTTAGCTGTTATTGGTTAGGCCGAGCCTTGTACTCTTATAGTCCACAGGAATTTACTGCTCAATTAGCGCTCACATCTGTTAAGTCTAGAAATATTTATTACACAATACATGGAATACATGTTTTCTTTGAAAATATTCGTGATATACATTAACGAAGTTATTTCTAACATGAATTACTAGAGGCAATTTAATCGACATCATCATTACTATGTCCTTCCTGTTCAGTGTTTCTAACATATGATTTCATAAAGACTAATTGTCATCACGCGATCTCTCTCGGTCAAGGTCAATTATACAAGAATGTTTACATTATATCATAATCTAACATGATTGTCTTTGTTGCAACAGGTACCGATGGATCAAGAACGGCAAACCCTTCGAATACACGAGTTACGACAATCGAATCTCGCAGCAACCCGGTCGCGGTACCCTCGTGGTGAGCAAGCCACGCGACGAGGACCTCGGACAGTACCAGTGCTTCGCGTACAACGAATGGGGTACAGCCACCTCCAATTCCGTGTTCGTGAGGAAAGCTGAACTCAATTCCTTCAAGGAAACCGACGGGCCCCAACAGACAGTTGAAGCGCAGGAAGGACGACCTTTCCGACTAACTTGCGAGCCTCCAGACGGTCATCCCAGCCCCAAAGTGTACTGGATGTTGCAAGGCGAGCAAGGACAGCTGAAGACCATCAACAACTCACGCATGACCCTCGATCCGGAGGGTAACTTGTGGTTCTCGAACGTAACTCGCGCCGATGAGAGCAGCGACTACGCGTACACGTGCGCCGCGAAATCCGTGTTCAGGAACGAGTACAAGCTGGGGAACAAGGTGTACCTTCAAGTGACCGACACCGGTATATCGCCCACGCTGAACAAACACGAGCCGGTCAGGCAGTACACCACTAGGAGGGTCGAGAAAGCTTGGCGAGGGAAGAAAGTCGAACTGTACTGCATTTATGGCGGAACGTGAGTACATTTTTCTTTTTTTAATATAGTTCTTTCCATCCTATTTTAATGGTGTAAAAAGACCTTTATACCTACAGAACTCGTTAGGATTTTTTTCCAACCGGTTTTAATATTAAACAGTACTTTGCGGCAGTAGAAGTTTCTAGTGGGATTTTTGACAAATTTATTTTGCATTTTCCGTCTGCATCTAAACAAAATGTAAACCGCAAAGGAGTTCCGAGACAAATTTTATTTATTTACAAGTAAGTTCCGCTCTCGGCGACTGACATCAACAGCCATCCAAACTCATTATTTGCGACGGGAACTTGGATTTCAAAGGGAATTTCCAACTTGTCAGCGGTTGTTCTCGACATGGTTATCGTAGGATCTTGACCCGCTGGCGTCGGAGCAGGAACCACTTGCCAAATAGGTCGGCTTTCGGCTCGCCGGCTGTTTGCTTTGCATTTAATTGTTTGTACGAATAATTCAATGAATCAATAATAGTGTACGTCATAGCTTGCTATCGTCCGATGTGTCACATCCCAAGCACTGGCCCCAGTTCTATTTTGGTGTCAATAACTCATACGTTGGTACTGGATCATAAACATGTTATTCAGGATAAGTTTATACCTAACATGTTCCTTGAAATAATGAATGAATTATATAAATTATTATATTATATGAGTCTTTCCTTATGAAAATCTTAATTACATCTAATAAGTAACTACAAGTATCCACCTACATTCAGATTGCTTTGATAGTAAGTTACTTAATTCGTTTTTGACCAAAAAAGAAAGAGTAGTAGTTAAGTAGAGTAGTAATTTAGTAAGTGTGACTTGTTCGTCTTATCATTAAAACGTGCATTTCAGTGTGTTTCAAACCTCGTTTACCTTGAAGGGAACAGGATAATGTTGTTTCATTCATTCACCATTTTATTGATAAAGTGTTCATTAAACAGATCCATTGACATATTGATTACACAAGTTTCCTTACTACTACGCTCTACTACGTATACTGAACCTTGCAATCTACCTTCGAAACATGTTCTTTATTTCTTTATCTATACTAATATTATAAAGCTGAAGAGTTTGTTTGTTTGTTTGTTTGAACGCGCTAATCTCAGGAACTA
>DWOF01000304.1:0-11130 GCA_018250795.1 Clito sp. Burns02 | reverse complement strand
GGGTCGGTCGCGGCCGCGTCCCCGAGCCGTTGTACTTACGTCCTCGCTTTACTCGTGCGTGCGTCGTCCGCGCGGCGCCAGGGGGAGCGACGAGTGTTGCACGAGCCGTCCCCTTTTCTACATAGATCTCGCAATGCTGCGTCACCTCCCGGCGAGTGCGGGCCCGCCCGGCCGCGCGGTCCCCGGACCGGACCGGGGCCGGCGCCCGCGGGACGCTCCAGTGTTAGTTCCTTCGCACTCGACTAATGATCAAAGTACAAACTTACCATACTCTATACTGTGACATGCGTCGCATGCGTACAGACAGACACGTTGCAGTTGCATATGATAATGTGTAGTTTTTTTGGAGTACCTATTTACCAGTTTTGAATACCGTTTTTATTGCCTTGTTTCCTAGAGTGTAATAACTGTAATACCTAATAGTCAGTCAATTTTGCATAGCTACGGTGTTTTAGTGGCTCGCCGGGCCGCGCGCGACCGACGGTAGCAGTAGAGTAGGGAGGGTCGGCGGGCGGTCGCGCTCGGCCGGCGGGCCCTCCGGCGGTAACCACGTTGACAAGTGATCTCATTGTATTAGGACGATGCCATCGTCATACGTTTAATATTTATGCGTTAGTGTATTTTAATTTGATTGTATAGGCTTAAATGTTAATAAATTACCAAAATACGGATTTGTTTATTTTCGTCTGTGAAACTGTAATTGGTCTGTAGGCGACTGGGCGCGCGACCCCGCGCCGCCCCGCATCCGACTGTTTCCCGCTTCACTGTTCAAAATTTAATAGCTTATCAGTCTTGTCACTTAAAATTCAATTTCATCTACAATCTTCATTTCAATGTTAAATTCTTTAATTGCATCAAATAGATGAACGGCAAGTTTAATTTGTATTTAGTCCGCGGTGTGTGGCGGCGCTGGGGTCGCCGCGTCCGTCGTTGTCTAAATGTATCGTACGTTAGTTGTAGCACAATAATTATTGTATCTACTAAATATGTATGCGATGTAAACTAACGTGTAAGAATTAGTCAGTTGACTCGTCTTTGGCTTTGTCTTGTCATTAGAGATGCAATTTTTCTCTTAAATGTAATTTTCTAAATGGAACACTATCTTGCCTTTGTACGTCGGCGGCCGCCTCAGGCGCCGGCGCTTCTCAACCGGAGCTGAGAAAATTATGTATGACTGGATAAATGTGAGACCACCTTGTGAGGCAGGCTTTCTCAAACTTGCGCATCCCCGTACCCTTTCAAACTTTCACACTACGAATCTTTCTTAAATACAAAAGACATAACTTGAAGTTTGTTTTTTCTGTGAAAATAGTTTCTAACTTATAAAAGATTAAAAGCTTAAGTTTTAAAATTACAAGTGTTAGAGGAGGGCGCAGTTTGAGAAACCCTGCTGTAGAGCAAAGACGATCAACGTTGGGAGACGTCGTGACGATGACATCATCGGTCGTCATCAGCGCCGACTGGGACACAACCCGGTCTGTCCTGCACTGCACGGGCCGGCACCGCTGCCAACACTTCCATGAAAAGCAGTGGTCCCTTAGCATCACGTGGTCTACTTGTCTAAAGACAGCAAGTTTTTCACGTTATTTCAACCAGTTGGCAGCGGCAAGGTCCGGGCAGACTGTAACATCATGTTATATTGTAATGTAATGGAGCCGCGGCGACACGGTGTAGTGTTTGTACACCGGTCGCCGGTGTGAGGTTGTAGGTCGGTCTGACTACATTTGTTGTATTGATGTCTAGCGGGCGACCCGACTCCTGCGGGGCGCGCCTCTGCCCTTCCACTTCACTTCAAAAATTTATATTTACGACGAACCTAACCTAACCAATCTTGCGGCTGTAAAGCAAGATTAGCTTAGAGACTTTCTAGGGCTTGCAGAGTGCAAGTGGAGCGGCGGAGGCGCGCCGTGAAGCCTCAGCTTTTGATCTCGAATTGCGACTGAGCCGTTGGGTGTTTGTGATCAACTATTCAATTGTACCGCGACACGCCATTTTGTACGGATTTTAAATTTTAAACGACAAACACTCACGCAATACGTGATTCCCTTATAGACTATCAAATATTTTTATCATTTTTAAAAAATGTCAATTGTTACGAACGCGAGCCTGCGTCGCGCCGGAGCGGCAGCGGGTACTGGGAGGGTTTATGGAGTTCTTGTCCTCCCGCGACGCGCCGCGGAGGTTGTTGCGAGATGTTGGCGCTCCGGCCTGGCGTCGGAGTTGTCTCCGCTGTGCCGCCATTTTGTATGTAAAAAAAGTTTTGTAGGCAGAGCTGGTGCAGCGGGGGGAGCTCCGGCGCCGCGCTCGCGCTCGTACGAGCATCGGTTGTACCTAGTTATATGTTACGTTGTAGTTTATTTAGCAGGGCTAAACATTCTGTTAATCTTGTTGTGTTTAAAACGAAAACGAAAAAAAAACATAATAAAAATGTGGTGCGAGTGGATTCAGTGAATTTAATGATAAAGACATTTAACAAATTTTCAAATTAATACGATAAAAGTACTAAGACTTTTTTAAAATCGCTTCGATAAAGATCGTATGTACATAGTGTTAAGTTACGTAGGATTTAAGTGCAGTCTTAGATGTAGTAGGTATAACAAATTGTGTGGCGGACGCGGTCCTTGCTCTGCGCTCACCCCCCCTGACCCCCCCCCCCTCCCTGCCCTCCCCAGGGCCCTAACGAGAAATTCCCGACAATCTGAGCTACAGCTCGCGTCGCCAAATGTAACCGCTGTAATGTGCTTGTGCATCGGTTCAACACTCTCTGTTGAAGCTGTTGAAATACAGAAACGTTTCATTAATGAAGGATTCAGTGTTGACGAAAAATTTTATATCCGCAGTCCTGTTTCAAGTTGGATCTTGATATTAATTTGCAAAATGTACCAGACATTTAGAAGTCAGTGAAGCGTTGCGCAAGTACATCAGCGGTTATAGTGGAGCGAGCTGAGTCTCTGAAGGTGTTGGAATAAGCGTGATATTTCCAACAGCTGTACCAACACGAAAAACTTGGACGTTTTAATCGATGTAGATGAAACGGGCGGAGTTTGTAATGTTGGAGACAGCTAGGAATCGAAATATCACATTCGCTTATCACGTTTGACCGAAATATTACTTGTTTTTGCTTCTTTTCTGTCGAGTTCGAATATCCAGGGTACGACTAAACACAGCTACTTGTACGTTTTATTCGGTTTTCATAGTAACATACTCTAAAACCTTTGGTTTTAAATACTATTTGTGTCCAACGAATTTTCGACATATCAATAAATTTTACGATACTTTTTATACGTAATGACCTTAATGACTTACTCAAAATTATGTATTTTTAGAATTAGAAAAGTTATTGCAATGTTTTTGTTCTTAAGAAAATCGGCAAGTGATACCCGGAAAATTAATACAATTTTAATTAACAATTATATTATGAATGCTGTGTTTGGTCGCATTCTGGACGTGTCGGACGTCCGTAAGGTTCTAAGGCTCGCCGTGGAGTATGTTGCAACTATCAGTGGTGATATTTTACAAGATAATTTATATTATGTTTTTATATATTGAATTAACAAGCGTAATAAAGAGTGAGCAATGGCACATCTTCATTGTTGTTTTATTTCATCGTTTACTTCGCAATAGGTACAACAAACCCACTTTGAATTCTACTCTATACTGAATAAAACAACATTTTACAATAAAATAGTTCATTTATTCAAAATTTCCACGTAAACATTCCACTTCTGGCTTATTGCAAAATTACATGCATTGTAAAATCGGTACCTAGTTTGATATACGTACATGAAAACTTGATCTTGATTGAAATAAAACACAAAAACATATCTTTATATCGAATGCAATATACAAAGGGTTGGTAGAAAAGATAAAGTTTTGGTAAAACACCCAAATTCTAAACGTATCTCATAATTTTAATTAACAATGTAATAAATATCTAGTAGTTAGGGGAATAAAATGTAACAGATTCAAATTGATACGATAACTTTTGGCCTCATTACATCAAAAGAGCAACATTTATCTTCACAACACATTTTAAACAGTCAATTATTAAAATTCCATAGAAATGTAAGCATGTAGGTACAAGTATACTTAATAAAGATTAACTTATTATCCTGCAGCAAGTCTAGGAGCATGATGCACCACACGGCTCCAGTTGGCTTCAAATATTATGTTTAAAAACATGTTCCTTAAGATAAAATTTCAATAATCAGTCTATAAAATGCAATGACTGTCCTTATAAAATAACATCGATAATCTTATATAACTAATATCACTTAAGGGTGGTATTTTTTTTTTGGAAAGTTAATTATTTTTACCCTTATGATTTTTTACCATCCATATATTATACATTTAGGACCTCATTCTAATTAATTTTAAGAGAATCACAACATAATCCTGTGCTGTTAGATTCTTTTCCAGATATGTTCATAGATTCTACAATTTTGACACAATTTCAATTTAAAACTCAATAGTAAACAGAATATCGTGATTTCTGAAAAAGCATCATAGCACTCATACGCTTCAGAAATATTTATATACTCGTAGTTACCTATACTAATCTACTCTAGAATATTGAGATTTACCTCTGCTACTTATAGATCTCAGTTTGGAATATAAAAACGAGGATATTTCAGTTTTTCGGTTGCATTCGTGGTCGTTAGTACACACATACATACACACGATATACTAACACGATCTAAGATAAACCCAGTCCTCGGGAGTAACTATGATAAATTCATATCCTTATACCTTTCATTGATAAGTATTGTGATATACTTGTGATGTTTTAAAGAAAGTAACAATTACACATGTTTCTTGATAAAGTACATGTTTAGGTAAAAGCTAATGTCCACCTTACATACACTTGGTCTGACTCAGTTGTCAATTATTTCACTTTCAGCGTTTACACATCATTCATGCCATAATTTACTTAAAAATATGTTAATTCTAACGAAATAGGAAACATTCACGATGCAAGCTTACTTTTCCTTAGTTTTGACATTAAAATACTTGAGGAGCGTTCTGCTCTTACTATTAGACTTGGGAGTTTTGTCGGAGACCGAGTTTCGTCGGGTGGGCACGATCTCCTTGGGGCTGAGGGCGGCGGGCGGCGCCCGCTCGGCGGCGGGGGGCTTGCCCCGCTTCTCACGAACCATGAGCGTGAGCCAGTCCGTCGTGTCCTTCTTCCGGACCGGAGACATCAGCTTGTGATGTGGCGCTTCGCCGTCCAGAACAAAGTTTGGCAAGTTCTTCGTAGGAGTCGTGAAGGAGATGACTCTGACCTTGCTCGGGGACACCTTGACGGGCGACCGGTGGGCGGCCGACGTGGGCGAGATCGGTTTCGGGCTCTTCGGGGACAGCAACTTGCAAGCCTTCTTCTCGTAGTTCTTGGTGGGCGTCAGGAAGGACGTGCCCGCCTTCGGAATGTAGCTCCACTCGTCCAGTCTCTGCTCCGACTCCGCCATGAATCGTTTCTCGGGCGTCGTGCGCTCCACGCTGCTTCGTTGTCGCTTGATCCCGGCCGGGAGCAGCTTGGTCTCGCCCTCGGGCACGGCGGCCAGCTCCGGCTTGAACCGTTTCACCGCCACGTCCTCGTCACTGTCTCTGGAGGCGTTCAACAAGTCGGTCAGACAGCGCTTAGTCTTTCGGACGGAGCCCTCCGTTCGGGAACGCTTGGCGTTAAACGAGCCCGGCTTCGAGAGACTTTTCCGTTTTAAGGAATTGGGGGTCCGATCCAAGGTGCCCCACTTGGGTAAGCTGGCTCGGTCGGTCCTCGGCAACACCTCAGCTCGGCCCTGGAACACGAGGTCGGGGTCGGGGAACTCCGAGCCTATCCTCCATATCTTGTGCCTGGCGTCGTCGCTGCAGGTGACCAGCTTGGTGTCCCCGCGCTGGCACCAGGCGGCGCACGTCACCTCAGCCCAGTGGCCGCCCAGCTTGACGACGGGCTCCGAGTACTTCACGTTCCAGATGTAGGCGTTCTTGTCGCTGCTGCCGCTGACGAGGTACATGCCGTCCGCGCTGAGCCCCGTCTTGATGTAGAAGGTGCCGTTCTCGTGGCCGACGTACCGCTGCTGGGGGAGCGCGTTGTACGTGGATATGTTGAAGCAGTAGATGACGTTGTCCATGCAGCTCGCGTACAGGCGCGTGCGGGCGTCGTCCACGATGAGGTTGGTGTAGCCGTTCTTGGTGGAGCTGCCGCAGTAGGGGATGGAGTGCTTGGGCAGCGGCTCGCGGGTGTACACGCTGTAGTTCTTGCGGAGGTCCCACACCTTGATGTTGCCGTCGCACTCGCCGCACGAGATGAGCGTCAGGTCGTCCTGGAACACGAGGCCGGTGATGCTGATGGCGCGGTGCGTGTCGATGCGCGGCCGCTTGTTGTGCGAGCCGGGCGTCTTCGGCGTGAAGCTCGAGTGGCAGTTGAGGAGCGAGTTGTCGGGCTTCACCACCACCGCCGGCTGGTTGTTGGCCCTGATGTCCCACACCAGGATGTGTCCGTCCCTGGCGCCCGTCGCGAACACGGAGGGCTCGTTGGGCCGGAACACTGCGGTCTTTACTGATCTTATGTGATTGGTGAACACTAGCAGTTGTTTTGGTGTGCTTTCTGCTATGTCCCACAAGCTGGCTGTGTGGTCACCTGAAATTGATACGAAATTTTCTTTAATTTTAGAAACAGGATTATGCAAGAGCATAGGCTACTAAGTTACTAAACTTGCTTGTTTGCTACTTATTGAAAAAAGCTATAGCCCAACCTGAGACAGTGACAAAGTTCCTGTTGTGCGGCATCCAGGCGAGATCAAACACTGCATTGTCATGGCACTGAAAGCTCTCCAGGGAACTCGCTGAGCATACTGTGCTCGTGTCCTGTAATTAATGAAG
This sequence comes from Clito sp. Burns02, assembly GCA_018250795.1. NCBI lineage: Eukaryota > Metazoa > Arthropoda > Insecta > Lepidoptera > Hesperiidae > Clito > Clito sp. Burns02. The sequence goes on along the minus strand of DWOF01000304.1, from coordinate 4,251 downwards.
CATTTATTTTATCTATAGAGTAAAACAAAAACATTTGTTTTAATGTTGGAATAGACACCTCAGGACAAGGTTTAAGTTGATGGATAAGGCGAATAGAAACTATTTGAAAATAAATGAAATTCAATTAGAAAACACTTACAGAAGGTGAAATGTAAACAGGTTTCATATTTTTATCAAAACATTTACATTTACAGCTCTCTGCTATGAGCCTTAATGTAGAACTAATATTCCTAATAGACAAATCAGTTAAGCCTCTCACAGAAATTGTAGGGTTTCTTTGTAACATGATGTAATAAATATGTAGAAGACAGTAACATAGGCACTCCACTAGGACGGCCATGATCTGTAACTGCTTTAAGTGGTACACATTATAAGGGACAGTACTAACTTAATTAAACTGTATTTTTAAGGAAAATTTTCGGAAACAATGTTGGCTTGTTTTATGGCAGAATAGCAATTTGTTAAAAAGAGTACAGAGAACAGATACTTATAGCAGAGTCAAGTTCTTTAAAGGTTATATGCATAATAGAATCTGTGAGCCATGTGAGAATTCTGGGGAAAGAGTGAAACCTTAAAAAAACATTGTTTTTTATGATTTTTGCTGAATTCAAAAGGAAATATGTAAATACAAATTAATGTACATATCAACAGCCTTTAATTTATTAATGTTTTAGGTAGTAGAACATATAATATAACAAAATTTAACAACTCGCATGTTTTAGACCATTGTTTACCTGTATCGCAACTCTGCCGTCCTCGTTGGCAAGTGCTAGAATGTGCTCGAAGCCCGGTGCCTCACAGAACCGGCAGGCGAATATCGGCGGGTCCTGGTCGAAGGCGGCTGGCAGAGCCGCATTCTGCAGTCCATAGAACGACTCCTCGTCGCTTACAACCAACCGCTTCAAGATATTATCGTAGTTAAAGCGGCAATCTATAAATAAAATGCCCTTTACTAATTACTTCATCTTAAATTTAAAAAATATGTAAAAAATTAACTATCACTTACATATGCCTAGTTGACGATCAATTAATCTCTGAATATCATTCATTTTACCACAAAACTCCACAGTTCTTCATCACAATCATACACAAAATTGAGCGACGTACATTTACCCGCAAAATTGCGACCTGACATAAATAAACCATAAACAATAATCTTGGCTTTTGTTTGACTTATGCGACAATATGTATGTTTTTTTAAACTTTTATTGAGTGGAGTTCTAATATTTTGACTCCTTTATTTTATTTTAATTTATTTTCATATTTTTTTTATGTAATTTCTATTGTGTTTTATTACACTGTCTTCTTTATAGTTTTCTTTGATTTTCGATAATAGGTTTGTTTTAATAGCGGTTTATGTGTTACTCTGCTGCGTAAGCTTCAATCAAGGAATATAGTAACTATGTTACAATACAACAACATATATCAAATCTATTGAACAGTTTAATATGAAGGAATAAGAAATTGATTGTATTTCCTTGTATATTATTATTCTCTTCAGTGTGAATATAGTATCTTTGTTATCTATGGAGTAGATTTTATCATGAGGGATTTATTGATATTGGTTTCGTATCTGTATTATCTATGGTGCTAGTTTTGCTACTGCGAGCTATGCTGTTTTAACTTTACTTTTATAATTTCATATCTATTTATTGCGTAAAATCGTTAAATTATTCTATACCTTAAAAGCAATCTCTATTCTAAGTTTTTTCCATACCTTAGGGATGGTAATTTTTAACCGAGAAGTTTGTTTTGTTTCATTTTCATTTCGACCGAAGTTGTAGTTTGAAAAAAAATTTACGTTGAAGTAAAGTAAATAATATATTTGGACGGATCGTTACTCTATTTAATATATTGTCATACAAAGAACGAACTTGATCGAACGCGTCAATCCTACGGTAAGTGTTTACTATGAACAAGATACATCCCAATGGTCGTTAGTGAACGGCGTCATAGTGTCGCTACGATTTAGGCTCTTGCGTCTCAATCGCGTCATTATAAGATTTTCCTGTAAGTCTGAAGATTTAAGTCACTCTTAAAGACTGATGAACTATTATTAATACTGGTCTTATGAATACTTCCAGGTGTATGGAATGTGAAGAAAATGGAGATGGTTTCTCAGCAGTGGCGGGGCGGCGTGGAGTCAAGCGGAAGCGGCGAGCTGGTGGCGCACGTGACGTGCGGCTGGCCGCTGTGCTGCCTGATGCGCCCGCGCCCGCGCGCCTGCCGCCGTCCCGAGCCCCCGTTTACACTTCGCCCTTTCTCAACGTGAACCTCATGGAGGAAATAACTTTCTGGATTTGCACCCGCCGAGCGCCCTGCCTGTACCGATACAATAATGTATATAAGAAAACTAATGAGGAAGCTCATTGCTCCAGGTACAGGCCTGGCAGCCAGACCAGCTTGGTGGACGAGGTGCCTTCGCCCAAGAAGAAGAAGAAAAAATTGAGCTTGCTAGATGCCCAGTCTATGTCGACCGAGAGTCAAAAAAATGTTTACTTTGAAAAATCCCACAAGCAATTCTGGTTCAGCACTAGCGAGTCAGAGCCCGACGATGGCTCAGACGAAGATTTCAATATTAGAAATAGTTCACATAGAAACAAATCTAAAGCAAAGGGTCAAAGAAAGCATCGTGGCACTCTACATAAGAAGAATAAGCTGATAACATCAACACCAAAGCCCACCACCCTGAGACGGAGCTTGCGTAAATCTCAGCAGCATTTCAACAACAGCAGTAACATAAATTGTTCATATAACGTGTATGACGCCACTGCCGTCAATGGAGGACACAAACCTTCTCAGAGGGAGAATGGGGATGACAAAAATAAACCTGGATACAAAACACATACGTCTAACAGTAAAAATGGTACAGTACTAAAGGAACAAACAAAAAATGAAATTGTAGCCAATGGTCAATTTGAGGATATAAGCGATGTGTCTGGTTTTACAGCAAATTATATCAGATCCACAAAGTTGAATTCCAAGAGTGCACAAAAATCACGGAGCAAGTCCGGCAGGAACCTTGTGAGGGAGTCCCAAAAGTTGGAGCAAGATGAGAGCAAAATCATTGTTTGCATTAACAAGTCTGTAAATACTGGGCAGCCCACTGCCACATTGAATCAGAGCTCTGATTCTTTGCAAAATGTGATGAACCTAGTCACCGTCAATAACAATAATAATGGGAAACCCTTAAAAGTGAATCGGAGCACTTCTCAATTAAAATTTCTGGGTGTAAAAGATGATCAAAACAAAGAAAGTGTACAAGATGTGGGGCAGGTGAATATTTCATTTCAGTCCCAAAGCAGCGGAGTGTCGAGGTACCCGACGAGGCATAGAAATAACTCCAAGGTGAAAGCTCAAGACTTGGAGAACAGCAACCAGAATGCTACTCCTGCAAAGCGAGCGTCCAGAGGGCTGCGGGAATTGAAAAGTATCAATCAAAATGAACATTCTGATTTTAGCTTGGTGTCCAGGACTAGAAGTGGTAAAAAAATTGGTGTGATTGATGTGATGGAGTCGGGGGGTTCTCACGACCAGATGAACAATGTGCATCGAGTGAGTTCAAGTGTTACTAAAAATGTGGCAACTCCTGTGAACAGGGGCGTAGGGAGGAAGAAGCGTGGCACACCTAAAAAAGCGGCGGACAGGTCTCCCCCGGCCGGCAAGGACTCGGACAGTGACAAGGAGCCGCGGGTTGCCGGCTCTCCGTCCCCCACCAAGTGTGTCGGGAGGAGAGCGACGGACAAGTCGAGGCAAGCGTTAAAAAAGGACTCTTTGAGAGACAAGACGGGCCTGACGGCCTGCTTCTCTGATAGTGAGGAAGATAAACCTTTGATTCGACGGAAATTTTTCTGTTAGCCTAAATTTGAATATTGCAAATTATAGTTACTAGCTTGAAAACACGTGTATTGGAATATAAAGAGGTTTTATCTAGTAGCCATTTGATGTCTATCACCCTGTTATGAGTATACATATAATAAAACTGAGGGTGTCCCTAAACCTTTGCTCGGTGCCTACACTTGCACATTGAGTCTGTTCTACTCGAATTTATATACAGTCATGTGGTATCATGTTTTATTTCAATGTTTTTAATTGTAAAATATTTTATTGTAATATTATTTCACTACAACATGTAGCTTAGAAAGGTATTAAAGTTAAAATAAAGTGTTTTAATGGCCATCAGTAATAATTCGAGTAGAGTAGATGTAATTTTTTTAAATTGATAACTTATAATGTGAATCCAATAATAAT
>DWOF01000303.1:0-11133 GCA_018250795.1 Clito sp. Burns02 | reverse complement strand
AGTGGAGGCGCATATTCACGTAAATTGGCTAAAGTACGGTGAATTTGTGTAGAAATTTGATGTGTTCGCTGATATATGGGTCGTGTTTGCTTTTTATATTTACGCTGCATTATCTAGTAGAGTGCTGATGGCTTGTTATAGAGCCTCATTGAATAAAACAAAGCTAAGCATAATATACCTACACAAGGATCCTAGCCTATAGTCACAGTTAACCCATTACTATAGTCTAGGGTCCTTAATGATGATAAAATATAAAATATTTTTTTTAATAATCACCTTCCACACTCAAAACGACGGCCATATTGATTTTGGGTTCAGTGTTGATCTGGCACTCGTAGACCCCCGCGTCCCTCGGCTGCACGTAGTCTATCTTGAGGTCCCAGTCGTCGGAGGGCTCCGGGTGGAGGACACTGAACCGCGCGTCCCCCGTGTACGTGAAGATGTGGGACGTCAGGATGTGTAGGTCCCTTTTCCTCATCCAGGACACCTGGGGACATTTCATACAGTTAATATGGAAAATGCTTACGTCATCAAGACTAGATAGATAGTACTGTAGTAGGTTTGAGTAATAGCCTAAATGTTAGTGATGTATCCTATGTAGAAAGTCTACGATGTCTTCCGTATGCAGTACGTAACAGGTGTTAAATAAATTCATAATTAAACCGTACGATATGAATACCTTAATGCAGCACTAACGTAAAAAGCTGAATAACATTAAAGAAATTTATGTCTCGAAGCAAACATGTATAAGTAAGAAAAGTGGGGAAAGTTCAGACTAGTCACGCTAAGTGTGAAAGCAGCTCACATTAAATTAATTAAATACTAGGATGGCTAAAAAGAAGGTATGGCTGGAGTAAGGAACGGTAATATCGCCGCCTTTTTTCATAATTTGTATAATGTATGTATTAAAAGGTGCATCTACTCGGCAGGGGCGGGGCGGGCTCGAGATGAAATATGGTAATCTGTTTTTAAATGAAAATATTCAGGGATTTTTAGGAGGGAATTCTCGGTAATGACGAAGGTAAATCCAATGTGGGCGAGAGATAAGAAAATATTGACCTGGGAAATTGGTTTTGAGATTTTTTGGTTTGCATTATAATATTTGGAGAGAGGCGAAGTATCTGTCTTGTTCTAAATGATTCCGCTACAACTTTTAATAAGCAAAAAAATAATATTTGGGACTAAAGAAATGTTACACAACTATTCATACAACTGTTGTTATTCGTAACTAGCGTTACAAGTAAAATACAAGTTACAAGTTTGCATTTATTACTTGAGAAGTAATTAAATTTAATTAATAGCCAGGAAATCCCTTTTCAATTCTCATCAAATTATCACTTACATTGAAATGATACTAATTGTCCCAACATTAATTTCTGTTAACAATTCAATTTCAGGCTCCAAAATCACTTTCATTTATGCCTTGGTCGGCTTCGCTGAGAACAGGGTCTTTGATTAAAATTACACCAACAATGAGCCTCTAAAATTATTTTTTTAATTCGGAGGCCTCCGAGAAATTAGAGAATAAATTCGTTCCTTTGTTGGGTTTTTGTTTTTGAACGTAATTAGAGTAAGCTTCGAGTGAGCCTGCTTAAGCCCGTCGTAATTAAGCAAGATGGAGCATCCACGGCCTCTTTACAGCCCTTAAAATAATAAAATTAAGTAACGGCTAAGCGGAAAAATTCGTCTGACAAAATTTCTGCATTCGCTATATTTAATTCTGCGAGTGCGGTTAAATCTAAGTGCCGGCGACTTAAGAGACTCTTTTTTATTTTAAATTCTAACGAATTTTGTTTCCCGAGTGAAAAATTGTGTAGACTTAGATTACCTTCTGTTCTTAGTCAAGAACAGTATTTTGTATTGTTCTGTTTGAAATACACATTAACACTAACAAAATTAACCCTTTGTACTTGTAAATCTTAACTATAAAGATAACAGTCCACAGTATAATAACAAAGTATGAAGGCAACTATTAAAACCCGCCACAAATATCCGGCGAGCCCGCAACAACCCCGGCAATAATCCTCCAACAATATATAATAATGCATGGGGATGTCGCGGAGCTATTTATTTCCCGGAATGGGTTGTAGATCCCCGACCATTAATATGGTGGTCAGTCGAGCGCTGAAGGATCGAGGGCCCGATGAGAGATCGACGTTGAAAAATGATGTTCTATAGCGCAGGTGTCGGGTAACTGCTAGTTCAGGACCGTGAATAGCCCGCTTCATTTCGTGGGAAATTATGAATGGGCGGCTTAAGCCAAGTTCAAATAAACTTACACAAGCATAGCAACAAGGGGAGAAAGGATTCAGAAAATAATTAATTACATAAGGAAAAATTTTTGTAGGGAAACAAGAAAGAAACTATAACTTTTTTCTAAAGTGAACCATGCTCGTGTGAACTTGCAATATGTCTCGTATACCACGGAGCCATTGCTCTCCCTGCATAGGCACGTGTGTATCGCACCACAACCACAAACTCATATTAATAGCTGTAATTTATACTCCACACTTAATTGATATAGGACCCCATAAAATTGGTAAGACGACCTCAGGGCTTTGACAAATTGTGACGTATTAGTTAAATTTATTAAGAAATATTAGTCATAGTTGTAAATCTACGATAGATAAAACATCAGTTATTAGTTCCTAATCATGTTTAAGCATACATTATTAACATATAACTATAATTTTATAAATTTTCTGTCTCAGTTAATGATGGAAGTACCAACTGTTTCTAATGTAAAGGCTGTGCCTAATGGTGAAATAATGATGGGCTACGTGGCGTCGTCCATTTGTCACCGTTAGGTTCCGCCTACTGGAATTACCCGTTATGGTTCAACCCATCAACATAAGGTAAAAAAATCCCTTGCTTTTAATGGAAATGTGAAATTATTTTTTATTGATAGTAGGTAAGTTTATCTTAATAGGGAGTTAAAGAGGATGAAATCTTGTGTAAGGTTGAATGTAGATGCGTTGCAGCTTACAGTTCTGTTGCCTATGTGTTTGGCCCGGCAGCGCAGCACGGCCGACTGGCCGACCACAGCCGACACGTTGCGCGGCGACACGTCGTCGAAGTAAGGCCGCTCGGGCCGCCCCTCGCCGCCGCCGCCGCCTGCCAGCCCGCCCAAACCTGGGAACAAACAAACACGCATAAGTAATACTCATCATTTTAATTAAAGATTGCTTAAAATTAAAACATGTTGCAAAATTTAGTTTGGAGATAGAGCGTCTGTTTCTTGTGTGCAACAATACCTATCTCTATATAAGCTCTGTTACAATTTAGTGAGTAAACTTAAAAGCTGGTAAGGTAACATCATTAAAACCGCCGCCACCCATCTGGTCACTTCATTAAAATTTTACTCGCACCTTAAATTTTACTACATTACATGTTACACTAATACCCCTCGGGGAGGGTCCAAAAATTTCCAACAAAAAGTTCAACGACCCAGACGCGTTAATGCATACCGAAAATGTGTCCCAAACCTGAGTTTAAACGAATTTAAGTTTAACGAAAACACGATTAAAATGCCAAACAAGTGAAGTTTGCGACAAACAAATTTGTTTTGCGGATTTTATAGAGCCCGATAGGTACTCGTAGGGCCCGCCCCTAATTGTTTAATATATCCAAATTTCGTTTGTCTTCTACTTTCTGATTCGGAAAGTTTTCGATTGCTTTTACAGCCTCTGATTGTTTAATGGAATCTATTGTTGTTTTGGTTATACTATTTTCTAGTTTATGATGAACTGTACAAAACTTATGAACAATCAACAAATTGTAGTTGTTATAAAACATTATCTTAAACTTTACGTTCAGTTCATATTAAACAAAACATTACAGCTCAACATCAATGAGAAGACAGCCACCTTAACCACCAAACAGAACATCTCACAGCTATTCTCATAACATCACAATAACATACAGTAACGGGAACAACGCAAACTTGCATAAAAGCTCCAAAAAGCTGCCAGTCAACGCAGCGCGTATAGTTTCCCCTCCGTAATGCCCGCAATGCCTTTACAGTGGTTGTATTTACATAAAAACACGCCATTATCAGAGTGTCTAACCGCAGTCGCTCCGGAAACGTGACGTCATGGCCGTCGAACCGGAAATAAGAACAGAGCCTTTGCTCTCTTTAAGGAGAGGCATGTATAAGCTCATGGTGGGGCCATTAAAAGTGACGAGTCTGCCTTAAAATAGCAGTGTAAAATTCCATTAAGGGCATAAAAGTTGAGTAATAAATAAGAACTCAGTTAGCTGTTCGCTACATATTTTTACACAATAGTTAATTACTACATTATGTGTGTATCAAGAGTTATTAGTTTAGTTACAATTTCATTTAGTTATTATACTTATTCCAATTCGTCAACGTCGCGGGCGGAGGCTAGTGTTCCAATAAAGTAATGAACGGAAAATCTTGACGTGAAGTATCAGAATAATAAAAGCATTTTACTGCCTTTATAGTCACTCATGAGAGACTTGAAGATGAAAAGAGTCGTAAAATAAAGTCGTTATAATCATAATAACACACTTTTATGAGATTTGTTTTGAAAAGGCTAAATAAATTAGCTTTTATAACAACATATTTAACATAAAGACTATGTAATATTCGTAATATGGTTAGGATCCTTTGTAACTAAGTTTTAATTTATTATAATGATTTTTACATTTTTTTACCATTATAATTTTGACAAAGCCGCGTAGTATAGTGTGGGAGCTAGAGATGAAAACGAGCGATACCTACCTTTCTCGCAAAAACTACATTGACATTGGTCCATCCATTCGAGAACTTGAATGCCATAGACTCAACTTATAACACCACTTTTTTGCGTTGGATGTTAAAAACAAGGAAATCTAACTGTCTCCTCGCTAGTTTTGTAGCCCGACACCGCCGCCGCTCGTTTCGCGGGAAATGAAAACGACAGCAATGAAGCTCTTTTGTGCACTGCACGTGTCGTGTGTCAGTTTGGAAACGATGAGTGCGGATTTTGTGAGGGTAGGCACAACACGCTCAGGTTAAAAAAATATTAAGAAATGCTACTTATGGTAAAATGTATGAAGCTAGTTGAACAACGTGAATTGAAAAACATACCGAGATCCCTCTATATGTCGTTGATGTCTTTTGGTGCATAAATTGAAAAAGATAGTAACAAAAATAATATAATCAGTTGGGCAGCGTGGCGGAGTGTGGCCTAAACCAATCTCGTCTGAGAAGAGATTCGATCACGGCAATATAAATGGCACGGTAAAATAAGCTGGATTAAGTAAAAGCGATTGTGTAGCGATTGGAATAATAAATATCTGTGTAGAAGTAATACAAAGGATTGCCGTGTTTTGTTGCCTTCTCGCTCTAAAGCGTACGCTTTAAGTGAATTGAATCGTAGAAACATTGTTATTGACAGTCAAAAGCGTTTCAGTGTTTTATACCATTGTTAGTATGTACTTTAAAATATTTTGTATTTTTGTGAATTAAATTCTTTATACTGTACTGATATTATAAGTTGAATCTCTATTAGATAATACGGTCTAATATAATACAAAATTCAAATACAGTGTAAACGCCATTTAACATCAGTAAATTTAACGATTACTTTCTATAAAGCCATAAAATGCGATGTCCCTTTAGTGTCGCTGTAAAGAGTTTACTCTATATTTATTCGCTCTTGCGCAATAACATTTAATGTAGCTTTAAAAGCTTTGAAAGCGTTGCACCAAACATCCAATTCGTGTATTAGCTACAAAACTACGAGTGGAGCAATAACAGCATTGTAAGCGAATTTTAATTTAACAAGCTGCGTTGCGTGATTGCAGTTTTCAGTTTTTCCTTTCAGCCGGCGCGGCGCGGTGCAACTGACGCGCACGTTAGGGTTACGTGTTCGACGATATCTTTTTTTGCTACAAAAGAAAAATTGTACGCGGAAATAAATGGATTTCGAAAAGAAATGCCGGCGGAAGGAATGACATGAAAATCTTCGCTCTTTTTGTTGTTGGTGATGATTTTGCAATTATGTTATGTTGGATTTTATTTTTAGAACGATTTTTATACACTTTGCTCAGACTTTATTGTAGGCTAGGTATTACTGCACTAGATAATTAAAAATTTAACTAGAACTAAAGTAGGATAAAAACGTTATCACGTGGTAAGGTATTCTATTTAAAAGCTTCGACAACTTTTTCTAATCGATGCATCTATAACATCACTTACAAACTCTTAAAGAAACTATGTTCTATAATACCTTAACGGCTAAAGAAAGTTATCCCATATAAGTAGAATGAAACTTTTTGGAGCATACAAAAACTGACTCGTAGGGCCGCGGGCGCGGCAACGTGACCGGAATTGAACTATTCAATAGAATAGGTAAGCGTGTTTCGGATTGCCAACTATTTTTTGTATTGTAAGGAACGAAACCTATTCTTCATAACCGACGTTCATTGCAAGTCTGTTTGTTTATTAAATAAGAGAATAATATATTAAGATACATAGTTACAATTTATATAGGTATAGTAGAAATGTACACTAGTCAATTGTTTCATTTCATCTCGTATATCCATTCAACCTTTAACTTGTTTCTTATACGTTTCTGCTTTATATCTTTCCTTTACCTACAGAGATTAATTTTCGATTGAAGCGGCTTTCCAAACACAATTTCGTGTCGAAAAAACCTCCACAAAATGAAAGCACACGGGCGAATATTTGAGGAATCACTGATCGGTCTGTCTTTATTGCATTCTTCCGATTTCTCAAATATGCCGAGGGATGAAAGGGAACCGCAATCTTGCCAGATCTAAGTCAGACTATTGACTTTGGCTGTAGGCTGGCCAACACTTTTAAAGTACCTCTATTGGGAGGACTTAGGAATATGACTCTTCGAGTGAGGTTCTCGGTGAACAAGAAAAGTTGATGCAGTGTTTGGAGTCAGCTTAAAACTTTAATCTTTGGAAAGCTTGCGAATAGGTAGGTACTAGACAAGTTTTATTCCAAAGATGTACTTTCATGCTAAGAATAGTTTGAGTTTAAGAAATAATCGTAAAGTTAAATTAGGATGTTACGCTTACATTGAAAAATTTTGGATTATCTGACTTTCTACGAGTTCGTCGAAACATATATTTTTCCTATACGAAGTCGAAAGCTTTTAGATTTTTAAATTGTATTCATAAGAGTCTTTAAGAAGTACTTAAAAGCTTGTTCTTAAATAAAAATGCAACAAAGTTTCATACCATTTAAATTCTAGATTGTGACTGTTACTAACCTCCATTAAAATGGGTACTTATAGGAAGGTGAGATTAAATCATGAGCGTAACTACCAGCAGTAAAAGCGCTACGTATAAGCGACATTGTCGCTTTATGCTCCGATCTTACCTCTTCAATATTAAATGGTGAATAAGTCTTAGCAATTAATTTCGATAGCAACCGATCATTTATTTCAACAAAGTATATTGGTAAAAGCTAACAATCTCTCTCTAAACGACCACACCACACAACACACCCGGAAGCAATGCCTCCAAATCTGCTCCATTATTATTCCAAGAGAGCTCCAACCTTCGCAGTTCCTGGACCCCGCAGATCAATACGCACAAAAGCGCAACACTCAAACCGATTAACTGATAGGATATCACTCCAAGTCTGAACCCCGATGCTGTCGAGCGGCCATTATGCTGAATTTATAGTTCCGGGTACTACAGACCCCATTGTCCGAGAAACGACTTTTGGACTTCCGTGTGTAATGCTCGATGGAAAATTATGGGCGGATGAAAGTTATGTAAGGGAACTCGAAACGGGTTCGGATTTATACGTATACGTAGTGCCTACTTGAAATACTTCGCACATCAATCTCGAAGAAGTTATTTCTTCTCATAGAAATAAATAGTTGTGTTAGAAAATATTAGTTAATTAGGAAAATTGTTCTGTTTTCTTCATTGATAATTACTTAGTAAGTTATTTTGGACCAGTGAGTTAGTATCATAGTGTTGCACCAAAATTAATTATAACACTATAATAGAACGCGTAAAGAAGGTCCCCGCCGCTGTGAGCTATTCTTCAGCAACTCCAACAAATCCTTTACAAAAGATTAAGCAACTTCTAAATCCCGCCGCACAACACATTCATTTTCCGCAAACTCTAACTAGTTCACGTTCACCCCACTTTAATGAAGTTTGCCGGCAGACTTAATCACACCTCCCCAAAACTATAAACAAACGGTATCTTTATTGCCAATAAAGGGGCTAAATAGTTTTTTATCGAGTAATTTTATCGAGGGGCTGGGGTCTGACGTCATTTGTCACGCGCCTCATCGCCCGCTGCTGAAACGAGCGAACGATTAATGGTAGCAGTAGCTACCCTGAGGTGAGCACAAAAGAAATTCAGCGAAACCGAGCGCTTTTGCTACGTTTAGCGTTATTTTTAGTGATGAATGTGATTCCAGATTAGGTCCCGACGAAGACAAATTCGTGAAAGGTAACGTTCGAAAATTGTAAATGGCTTTATATATCGCATTTCAAGAGCCTCGAAACCATTTGTCGAGAGCTTCTTCGGGGTCGGTTCCAATTGTTTTGGGTTTATGAAATCTAAGTTAAGTGTCATTCAGGACTGATTTATTGTTTTGTCTCTCAAACCACTTACAAAATATTCAATTATTTCAACGTCCCTGTTTTTATTGCGTTTAACTTTATTGAACGTTCATTTCTAATTTGTTTTATAACGTTGTAGAGACTCCATCAATCAAGTGACAAAAATCATTGTCCGGAACAGAGCCATTACCTAATTTTCCGTTGGAACCCTCTGCGCTTCAGTCGTCGGGTATTATGATAAAACTTCCGTCTTACAAGCATTGGATCTGAAGTTTTGAAGGGAAGTAAAAACAATACAAACGAACCGATACATCACCCTCCTTCCCAACACCACTTCAAAGCGAGCGCTCTTTGCGAGACGTCGATTTGAGTGTAACTTAATTTCAGGGCCATTAAGACTAAATGGAGCGGCACTTATCGGCACATCTGAGACGATTAGCTCGGGATTTTATTTTTTAAATAAGCAACGACTTTTTATTATGTTTGATGTTGCCATTTTCATTTTACGTTGCGACATTTTAATGATCTTGTAGCTATGAATCACTTGTCAAAACGGGTTTTGCTGAACATTGAACTACATAAGAATGTATTTATTATTTTGCATTGTAACCTGGGGCCAATAAAAAGTTATTAAAATTATGAGTTGCCTACATCATCTTAAGTTTACATCATATCAAACGTGCCTATCAATCATCAGTAACAGCGCGAAAGCCTAACTTTCACATAACGATGTCATTCCTCCCGCTTGTATCAAATGGTCATGCATTAGCTGTATCTAACTGTGTGCGTGAACCATCGTAATAAGCAATTTTCGCCCACCGAATTAGTTTTCCGACAATGTTGCCATAAAATTAAGGTAAATTCCGGCCTTTTCCCATCTGCCATAATTATTTTTCGCCTCATTACTCGTTCCGCGGAAGATAATGTTATGCTTTATTTGCGGTTCGATAATTATTTTAGGCCTTCATTCCGACCCCTGCAACCTTCCTGTTAACGATATTAATTTTATGTCTTTAGATTAATTATGAATTTATAGAACATTGTAGAGATATATTTAAATGAAGACAACAAGATCATCTTTCAAATTCAGCATTTTGTTTCGGTTTTAATTATTGAATTTTGTTGCACTTTTTAACCTTTATAGAATTCTTCATATCGAAAACTCGGCACAAAGATTATACAGATAGAAACAAAGGTATAAAGCAACTCCTGTTATTGATTTCGAAAATTAATTCCGTTATAATAATTACGCGATACTGTGAAATAGAGACTCAATCTATAAATAAATAGAGAGCCTCCGTAAAGCTATTAGGCATCATATTGCTCGATTGTTAATAGTGAATTGGATAATAGAGACTAGTTGATTCCGAGTATTCCATTATCTTCGGGAATTGAAATGTGATAATTGATAAATGGTTTAACAATATTGACTACTAGAGTTTGCTTGCGGCTTTGCCTGCGCTATACTATTAATTTTAATTCTAATATCCCGGGAACTTTTTTTTAGATAAAAGGTACAAATCCTTTATAGATTTGCTAATAATACTTTGAAATATTAGTGGTTATGGTGTATTTAGCAATGATCATCAATCAGGCAGTCGGGGGCGAGAGTTTCTTGGAGTTTTTTTCCGCGGCGAGGCGAGGGCGATGACCTTGTTGTTTCTGAGTTTAACTAGCTCGCCAACTCGTTAACACTTGTTGGACTATGATTTGTTAAACTGTAATGGACTCCTGTTCCGAGAGGAAGTTAAAAAAAGTTAAAGAATTTGCTCCATTTAACGTCATTGCATTTCTAGTCAACAGGTTTTTGTTATTTATGCTTAAAAGACTTAAATTGTAGTTATTGAGGTCAAGTGGTCGTAATTTAGTGATATTAGGTACTACGGTAAGGTACTTTCGTCCCGTGACAGCTCGGTCACGTAATTGTACAATATCTACGTCACATGTCACAGTCACGTGTTGCCGTGTCACGAAATGCCGCGAATTGTGACATATCTGTCTCCTAGCAGAAATGGATTAACTTATAACAAAAGACTATTTTACTTCATAAAGGCTTTATTTGAATTTCGAGCTATTAAGAACACCTTTTATAAAGAACCTCTGATACAATAAAAACAAACTCGTCCAAACGTTCTGGTTCGCTACGAATCGAACCTGAAACCATCAATAACCAAACTGGCGCAATAACAGCTACGATATCGATCAATAATTTATACAAACGAGATACAATCGAAGGGAAAGTATCGGAGAAATAGCACTATAACGAGGGTAAACGATAAAAAGTGCCCGTCAAACATTCTAATGCCCCTCATAATTTAGGCAGTTGGGGACAACGGCCATTCTGCACTGTTGTTCTGTGACCCATCGCGGATTACGAGCCAAGTTTTTGTATTACAATTTTTATTGTGTCGCTATATAACTGTGTTTAGTGGGCATTATTGACGGCATCGGACGACTTGAGCTGTGCACCCACTATCCATTATTGATATCATCTATACTAATATTATAAAGCTGAAGAGTTTGTTTGTTTGAACGCGCTAATCTCATGAACTACTGGTTCGAATT
>DWOF01000302.1:0-11137 GCA_018250795.1 Clito sp. Burns02 | reverse complement strand
CATAAAGGTCAAGAGAGAAATTTTATTTTTTTACTTTTTAGAGTTTTTTTTAAGTCGGGGGTTTTTAAAATTAATTACTATAATACTTTTGATTTTCTTCTATATTGAGACTGATTTTATTTGCGACGGCCAAATCATTCTTAATTTCGTTTACATGAATAATTTATACCTAAAGGACATTTACTCTTTATATTATTAGATGTGTTATTTTTTATATTTTTAGTTTTCATTTGTTATTTATGTATCGGTATTATAAATAGATAATAATCGGTTTCTTGAACCTAAACGTTCAGTGCAAATTGTAACTGTTCATCGCGCAGTAACTTCTGTTTGACGCAATCATTATAACACATCACAAATATTTACATGGCTATTTGCAGTAAGTAATGAAAGGCATGTAGGTAAGTGGCCCACGTTTTCTCATCGTAACTTTAAGAATTTATTCGATGGTCTCCAGTCTAAAGACATGCGATGTTTTTGTTTGCACCTACTAAGGAAAATACCAATAGACGTGCTAACAAATTGACAAACGCTGCCGCCTCACGGCCGGACGGCGCAGGATGTCGGGCATTTTGCCGTGAAAGAATAAATCAAATTAAAACACGCCGCACAAAGGGATGGACACGATTCTATTTGTGAAATAGCTTGTGGGGCAGATAAAGGAAATGTCAAAATATTTATAAAGAATACGGACAATACTGCACGCTCCGCATGCCGCTTTGTGCCGCGATGTCAACTCACTCTATGCAGATTTTATACTGAAAAAATTAGAGATTGACGTAACGAATCGCGGGGATAGGCGCCCCGCTTGGCAGTCGTGGCTGTTTGTATTCAACGAAGCAGACATTTGAAGCACCGTACATAATTATTTCCACGAATGTTCGACCACTTAATAAAGAGTTGTGACGATTTAAACATTCTTTACGTTGCAAAATAATTCCTGATTCTGCATGGTGCAGACTTATGAAGAATTTGAATGCCCCATAAACTAAACTGGATGTTTAATAGATGTTTTTCCCACCCTAAAATATTCAAGTGTAATGTAATGGTCAAGATAGGTGATCGATTAAAGAATGTAACAGACAGAGAGAAGGCAGCGGGATGTTCAATGTTTGCTCCCTGCAGACGTCTCAGCGCGCACTAAAACAATCGAATGCTAAATGTATACTCAAACACGACGTGCACTTTAACGTGGGAACACGGCGGTGGCGCAATTAGCCTCTCACACCCATACTATCTGTAAATTCAGCTTTACATTTTTTAATACAGTTACCATACCGACGAGATTTGTACAGTATCTTAAATTTATTTTCAAATTTCTCTGTTTATTAAAAAAATTTTGACGTGTCCTTAAAGTATTATTTAAATTAGTATTGTAGGTGTACTCGTAGTATCAAACTTGACTGTGCCAAATATCGTAGAAAGTTACATGACGACTACAAAATAATATGAAAGGCATCTAAGGCACAAATATCTATTCCATTTAATTTGCATATGCAATCACGATATCGATTGTAGAGCATACTCGTCTGGTATTTATTGAGGTGGCAAGTGAATATAATGTACGCGAGTGCTCGAGCCAGCAAGAAGGGACGCGACAGTCGGGCGGGCCATTATAAATTCATTATGCATATTTTTAGTAAACAAGCTGTCGATCACAATGCGCTAGCGCGGCGGGACGCCTCCCTCTGACACCTCGCCCTGTCCCGCCACCATATACCTACACGGCCTAATGTTACGATTATCATCGCAGAGGCATGCACCTACACCTGATAAACTTTGAATATTAAACCAGTTCTTAACGTATTCTCTATTAATCCAGGTATACTCGGATGTTTGCAAATTATCGAATTACTACACATCAGAATATCATATCCTCGGTGTTTATTAAAAAACATAAGCGTATCGAATACCTAAGGTCATGATTTGAAGTAAAACGCAAAGCTACCTGAACCGGTGGCGACTGAGGCAGTTGCGGACGCATAATGAAGGCCGCTCGAAGGAATTGAGGCAAAAATGGAATAAAAACTCGGAGGATCATCGCACTGAAGCAGCGGGTGCAGTAACGTGAGAACGCATGAGTGCTACGCGTACTAGAACGATATCTCGAATGCCACGATACTCCTTCCCATGAACAAAGTTTAGTTACATTGTTTTAATATCAATACAAAATCATATTGAAATTTTCATGTCAAAGATATTACGCGTTTATAAAGGTATTTTGATCACAGACGTACCTATAAGCGTTCTTTCTTTACCGTCGTTAGCTCCGTTAGCGACAACGCCGTTATTCATCTCGTAAAGCTATTTCAAACTTAAAATCGGACAACTAATAAATAAGCTTCTACTTCTTCACTTAAATTAAGTACATAGGTACCTAAAAAGAATATGTTATGAAGTTTTATAACATTAAAGTAAATTTTCTGGAAATATTGCTATGCTACGGACAAAATATCAGAGTTCTACACATTGTCCTCGTTGTCTACATAATATTACGAGTGTGTCGACATTCGCCACCTTGACTCAGCAGAGCTTCACCGCTAATTTATAACCACCTCCCTCTGCGACCATAACAATATATTAGGATAATTAAATGGCTCTTTACATTCCTTAACACATCGTTTTTTGTATAAGGCCAGGAGTCGAAAAGCACCGACCAATGCTGACTGGTTTTTGATGTTCCATTTTTTTGTTTTTGTCGAAACCACAACAAATAGTTTAAGGGCAGTTTTTTGTATTGCCGCCCGTTTACATTTTCACATTCTAGCTTCAAGTTATCTAATATGAAGTTTACATAAAGAGGTATATAGGAACAGTAAAGTATAAAATGTTTTCTTATACGATTTTGGGTTTTGTGATTATTAGCAATACGCTTAAAAAAAGCACGTACTCGTATATACACTGTTTAGGTGTGTCACAAGTTAGTACATTACGCACGAGTAATTACTGTACTTATATTGACAGTTCGGTGATAATATATATTTTGTACCTACCCAGTACAAACATTTACCGCATACCTACTGTAGATATTGCTAGAGTAACACGCTGTCGAACACATCATAAATATGCATAGAAAGATGGATCATTTGTGTTTAAACCTCAGTATTTGTCAACGGAAAATACCACTGTGAAGCCCGTTCTTGTGTTTAGGTTGGTGATGTGTGGTTCCCGACATTTGAGGCGTCCTTTCTTTATCTTCAGGAGGAAGAAGTATCTTACAGTATCGGTTACTGTTCGTTTAGTACTAGAAATAGAAAAGTATATATTCTTCGCTAACTTTGCACTTCAAACATTTTTATCAATAAGTAGAGGAGCTATTAAAGGTAGTAAGAAAATAACAAAGCTATCGAGCACATTTACAAATTGCGATTTAAAAGTGTATTTTTCTTATTGAGCCACAATGCCCGCGAGATATGCTAACGAAAATAGTCCACAAGGCTTTTAAGGAGACCCAGGCGCCTTTCACTTGGTGAAAAAAGCTTTTGAAATAAGACACCGATACGTTGTTTGCTGGAGTTATGGGCATCTGTTAATAAAAAGTTACTCTTCATTCACCCAAACTGTCTTTGTAATTTGCTTTCTACCTGCCTCTAAGATAAGTCTAACACGATTATGACTTAGATATTTGCAGGGTTAACATAAAAATCATAAGCTCCGAAGTTTATTTGTACGTACTCACAAAATTTCGATATGAGGATATCGTAAATCACAGTTTTTGCCATACCGAAAGACTGCCAAATGTTCCATTGAAATATCGCTTACTACAAATTGTTAGCCGCTCCTTCGGGGACGATCTGTTAAGGTAATGTTTTTCATTACGATACAGAATGTTTTCCATTGTTAATACCCACGGGAATCATGAGAATGTATTATTTATATTATCATGATCGCTAACGCGGGGGTCAATGGCGGAGTCAATGAGAGCATGCCCACTAGCGGCGACTTGCAAGTCATGCGTATGAGCGATGGAATCCACGTTTCCGACATGGATCCACTCCTATCCTTTATTATTTTTTTGGTTAACAGGATAGTCCCGTCGGACTGAACTCCGATGAAATTCAACGCTTTTCCGTGTTAACCACGGGGCATTTATAAAGCTCTATAATTATTTTTTTAAACATAAGGTAAGTTCCAACCGCCGCTCGTAATTATCCTCTCCGCTAAATCACGCGCGGAAGGCTATAAACATTAACTGGCGTATCGTGCTAATTTACTGCGTCAACCCTCGTCGAGCCGATAACTGCTGTTGATCGATTTGCATCCGTAATTACGTCACTTTTAGCGGAGCAGGTGATGAAAACGCGACAAGTACGTGATTGCGGGAGGCGACGACGCCCGCCTTTTCCGACGCAACCGGTTGCGAGCTTTTACTTTATGTGCCTTGTTTTAACTATCACGCGGTAGCACGGAGCGCACATCTCAAACATGTAGGCACTCTTCACGGAGTATACTCCTAAAACCTTTAAAGTAAACTATCGAATTTTAAACTATCTACTTATTTAGTAATAGTAACGTGAGATTTATAAATAAAAACCAACGAAGTGTGTAACTCTTAACTACTATTGTATGAAATGAGTTATTGATTTATCAGCGTATCAGAGCTTCATAATTCCAGCTGTCGCGTCGCGTTTGGTACGGGCTGTTGCGCGACTTGCGCACTAATCTCCGCCGCCGGTACGGTCTGCCGCTATGCTTCGTTACTAAAGGACGCTGGGCGCCGCTCGTCAACACATCATCTCCCAAGAATAATAAACTATATTGGTTACAACACTGACTTGTAATCGCCGCGTTTATTGT
The DNA here is from genome assembly GCA_018250795.1 of Clito sp. Burns02. Classification (NCBI taxonomy): domain Eukaryota; kingdom Metazoa; phylum Arthropoda; class Insecta; order Lepidoptera; family Hesperiidae; genus Clito; species Clito sp. Burns02. The sequence continues at coordinate 6,340 of DWOF01000302.1, read as the reverse complement.
TTATCCCTCGCCTCAAAGAGAAGTGAGCACATCATCGTGGGCGTAAAGTCAACAATCGCACACCGATCACACTATACGTCCTCTTTTGCTGACGGTCCCGAAGTGCCTCTCGATAATATTTTATAAGACAAATAACCCGATAAAGATGTTTTGACGTGAACCCGTGTTCATCGCTCACACTAAAATGCGTCCAGTGAACGCGTATAATAAAATATTTATTTACAATTTTGTGATTTTAGGGCAGATGAGAAATAAAGGAGTTCAATTTAGTGTCAACTTTATTGGTGGCGAGCGAAGCGTTAAGACGATCGGCCGAATTCATAATACGCTGACAGGACTTAAAGCGGCCGACTTTAACGTAGATCCATTAGCATTGTTTTAAAGGATTAAAGCGCCGTTTACGAGATGCGTTGTGGGACGACGTGTCGCTCGACACATATTTTTATGACACACACCTTTGTTTTTTTTAAATATCCAGTGTGAAACGACTACTGAGGCTTAAGTGTTTGATAAGGTTTATTTGTTTTGTATTGATATATTTTTACGAAATGTACCTAATATCGTGTATCAAAGCTTTCAGCCGAATAAATACATATTAACAACATTACATATGTAACAAGTGCCGAAGGGAAAGGGAGGAAAAACCTCCAACTCTATACCACTCTACATAAGGTACCTACACCAAAGCCCATTGGTAGATAGAAAATATAATTTATTGCAGGAAAAGTATTTTTATTAGGTAGTAAATATTTGCATTCTGACCTTGTATATTTAATATCCTAATAACCTAGGAAACGTGTTTTGTCATTACTACCGACAACGTAAGAGAACGCAATGTCAGATGACAGTTAATCTTTTTAATAAGAGCGATTCGACTTCGTCTCGTCAGTCTTGCGTCAATGCTGGCTATCATGTTACACAAAAGGTCTTGTATTGTTTCGGTACCCAAATCAAAGCTGATATCTCCAGTAACTTGACGAAATTACTCGATGAGGAGTGAATCGTTTTTATGTAGGTAGTTGGCCACTTGAGAAATGCTGTCAATGATCCCAGCGAACGAGTCGGGAGTTTTTAACCACATAGGTACAAATAACACCGAAAAAGTTAATTTTCAAAAGCAAAAACTGTCTAACGATGTCCTTTAGTATTACCTTACACGTAGTAACGCGCTTTGAACAGATTAATGTTTTATCAGAGAGACAAAGTGACATGGGACTCTAATAATAATATTGTGGTCGTTTCCACTTGACTACTTTTACGGAATTTTGCGGTATCAACCACCAACTAAATTAATTTAAGGCTACAGCACAGAATAATTAACATTACTACGTGCAGTAAGATTAAATAGAATATTCGCCTTGTTTTTTCAGAAATAAAATTGACTTATTATAAACAATATTATGTATTGCTTTGTATTATAAGTAGGTATTTTAATATCAGTCACTGAACGTTCGTACCACACAATTCATTACCATATCGCGCCTGTCTTTCCCTCTAGTAAAATAGAATTTGATTTTCTAAACGTGAGCATTTAAATTTTATGCGTTGAAAGAGCCTATCATTTATGGAATTTATCGGTGAATCTTTCCAGTTCCATGCGTACCTATATTCAACAGGCCTATTGAAAATACATTTTTTTTATTAATTTTACTCCTGTGGAACCTTCTTCCTGTTGAAACGTAATCTTAACTTCATGGATGAAAATGTAAGGTAGGCAGGTAGGCATATAATCATTTATTTGTATCGGAAGTTCAGTACAACTTAAACAAGAAACAAAAGTGTATATTTTAATGAGGATTCCTCATTAATTGGTGAACAAGACAAACATGCGAAAATTTTCTCGCTAAACCCTTAACGGTTGTCGAATTCAGCACAGCGCATTCCCGCCAATACCTCGGTGTGATCAAAGGCGTCCGTCGAAAATTAATTATCAATTTGTCGTGGGTGCCAGGCAGGCGACATAAATCGATCGAGTATCTGCCTCCAGCCACATTAGCCACGCTCAAACACGAGATAAGGATAACAAATGCTCAGTTTAAGGTTATCTGAACATCACGGACACGAGAGAGCTTTTTGCCACCGCGTCCCTCGATTTGACCTTCTTGTACCGATTTACTTTGCTGGGTGTAGGTGTAGATAACACCTGGACTCTTGGAATTCCTTACAATAACATTATTTATTATAATATCTCGAAATTTCATAATAAAAATGTATCTTAATAACATGATACATACCTACCTACATATTATTAAATATTTCTATTCTAAAAATTTAAATAAATTATCTTTTTACTAACAAGACATATTAACAAAGCTCAATATTGTATACAGTTACACAGTACCTACAATTTGTCAAATAGGTACATAAGGCACATAAAAGAAACTATTGTTAAAGATCGTTTCCCACATGTCCGATGCGGAGTGGTCGGGTAGAAGGTTGCGTTTTTAAATGGCGTCTTTTTTCAGCTGCGGCTAGGCTATAATTATCAAGCCACAGGCGCATGCGAAATTGGGGTCTCACCTCGGCTCGTCGGCCATAAATAAAATAAAATAAGCGGTGCGGTGGGAGGAACATTGCGCTAATGAATAAGCTGGATGACCCAGGTCTGCCCCAGCGGGTAGACACACGACCTTCGCTACGAGATCGCATCAAACATTTTATGTAGATTCTATTGGTCAGAAACAGGTACCGTAGACTCACTCTTCAACAATGTAGGCAAGAAAAAAGATCAATGAGTAAAATTTATAGGTATAGCTACGGGCAAAACGCGCACTTTTAATGCTTATGAATTTGTATGGGATTATAAATTGAAGGCGACACAATAAAGCCAAGCTTTTGACTACACCTGTAAAACCATTCAAACATACTCGTAACCCCGGAACGATCCGATTACACAATTGCATCTATATAAATGTTGAATATTACTCAACACAAATTTCCAATTTGAATATGAATAGCTAGGCGCCATGTAGGCAGGTATCTACATAAAAAAACCGGCCCAAAATAAGTAGTAGACAAATGTCCCCCTTAGCGAACACAATGAACGACCTCTAAACGATCAATTCACTGTTAAGATAATGCTTTTTTGAAGTTCAGGGAATTTATATCCTGCCGAAATCCTTAGCCCACTATAAAATATTTATGTACTTAAAATACGTACCTAAATAGAAATTGTAATATCTATCTGATATCTATAGAATAAATGGGATCAAAAAGATAACCCGATGAAGATAGCAGTTAGTCTGTTGATCAATACCTACATAATTCGCCTTTGGAAAAATATAAGACCATTCAACCTCCAAATATATACGAGTACAGAAACAAAATTATTGCATATCGTAACAAGATCTCTGCATCTACTAGTTGAGTTTATTTTTCTTTATTTGTGTTCACAGGAGTCCGAAAAAACAACAATTTGTGACTGCACGCTTGTCATTTGGAATGAGTCAAATCAGCTCATATAATGTAGGTATCGATACGAGAAAAGGACCCTGGTAGGCACGCAGGTAGACTGGGAGGCAGCTATTATTTAAATTAATTGGACGTAAAACAGCGACAGGCAAATGCGACAGCGTGTTGTCTAAACTGTTGCACTTAAATTATATCTGTAACGAACCGTCAAATAATATATTTTACATAAGCAAATTTTATCGCACTATCTACGACGGTATCTACGAGTATCGCACGAGATGAGAAATTAAAAGCTCATAAATAAAACCGTCGGTTTAATGACGTGGTTATTCATGATATGAGTATTTGTGAGGAATGGGGCATGGATGCTATTGATAGTAGAGTATAAAGCCATGTCGAGAGTATAATTTGAAGGATTAGCGTAGTTGCGCAGAAGAAGCGGCTGCGCTGGTCCCGCCGTTGATCGTTATCGGACGTCGCCGTGTCGACTTCACAATGCCATCTTTTGTGTTCCGACACCATAATTTATTGCCACCAAACGCTATGCTTATAAGAATGAGAGCCGATTTTAAAACGTTCAATGCAACCACGCCCTTTTCATATTTTTGCGTATGAATTAATATCACAATAACGGATTGTATGTCCACTTACTACTCTACGCTTTTGTATAATTTCAATTATTTTAGTTATACTGAATTTCAAAATTTGAAAGGAACTAAAAGAGGGCGGCATTACAAAGGACAGGCCGTAGTATGTAATAATTATCGTACTAATTGTCCTTCAGGAATCTGGTTTTCCGCGTAGTGATTGTCGTCTGACCTTCACAATGTCATTAACCGGGGCGACTCGACTTGGGTTCATCTGTAGGTTAGTCGCCCATCTAACATTTGAGAAGCTAGTTTAACGACTGTATCCTTACATGCATCGAGTCGGTTCGATTACAAATGAGGCCGCGCGAGCGTAACGTTTTACAACCAACGAAGAACTGAAAATGCAGGCAATTATTGCGTTCTTCAGTAAAATGATTTATGAAAGAATTTTCGTGACGTCATAGAAACTCTAACACATGAGTAATGAGTAGGTACATAGGTAGTTGAATGAAGTTACATAATATAAATGTTGTTTAAAACTTCGTTATTAGGTGCTTATTATTCAACCGCTCAATTACGTCAGGTAGGTACCTACTATGGAAAAGTATTATTGCTATTTTAAGATACAGTGCAAACAATTATGGAATTAAGCCCTGTAATATGCGATATTTACTTTGTATTATAAACAAAACGGCTTACCCATTTAGATTCTTTAGTTACCCAAGATGTGCGAAAACTAACAAGAAATGACATTGAACTATAGTGGGCTACGTAAAGTTTATATTGCTGTACTAATTACTACGTCCGACGTAAATAATAGGGATATTACGAAATATTAGCTAGACTTCAGCCTTTGGTTTTGTCTCCACATATTGTCAAATATCTACATATCGATTGGGTAAATACATTTTTTACTGAACCGATTTTATTGTTACTATTCTACTATTATGATTATTCCTTAGTAGCTTTTATAAAATACTTAGGAATTTTTGGGATGATCATTCTTTAAAGAATATTTGCCCGATACGATAGGTATGACATTGGATGATTAGGTAGTAGATTTAAGGATTTGATCGTTTATCTGATAAATGGACGCATTCTATTAAAATAGACTGACATTCGTATAATAATGCGACACTTGCAACCGAGAGGATTCAGGTCAGCGCAATGCATATTTTAATGGTTATGACCGGTGCGTTTCCCGCCGTATTCTTGTATTAAAACAATGACCAATAACTTTGCATTATGTCTCATTGGACGCCAAAAGCATCATGTACCGATACTGGCTTCTACGTGAACACGCGTTTCGTTTTGAGAGGTTAATTTACTCGTAAAAAAAGTACGAAATTCAATTCCGATTTCCATACCAAGTGTACTGAAAATAACAAATATGCATTTAGTTACTCAGGTAGGTACAAGGCTTTGCCCATGGCTATGTCCGCGCGTCAGTGGAAACATGCCTGACGTCAATTCTGTGCTAGGTATCTACTATTTTGAATAATAATACCAATTAGGCAACTATTTTTTTATTACTAGGTATGAAGTTAAAAAATAACTATGAAATATGTAAGTAGAGGTAGCACTTTAATCATAACTATCTTTAAATTGTGCAGTCGAAAACGTGACTGAGAGATATAAAATTAATAAAAACAAATTGTGAGCCGCGGTTACTGCATTGTACAAAATCGATAATATCTTTGTAAAGACGGAAGTCTCTTGGGAAGTTTAAATAACAATGCGACCAAGAACAGGAATGTGCCTTATCGGGAGCACGAAGTCGATCACTTTTAGTCAAAATACGGCGAGAATACACTGGGCGCCTCTGAATAACAATTAAACCCATTAGTTTATTAAACGCTACCCGAGTGAAGCATTGTTCTCCTCTGAACAATCGCACCTAGACCAAATAACGCTAAAACCGACTCCGCTTACAGACTTAAATAATAATGAAAAATCTAGAGAGATTAGTATAGTGTTTTAAAAACAGTTCCCTTGACGACAAGGTCCTAACGCTTTGTTCTGCAAATTATTACTTAATAGAATTCATATTGTTTAATCATACAGAAAACAAACTACTTTTCCAATACCTACTGTCTTACTTCTAACAGGTACCTTGTCTTTTAGAGATTCTAGAAATAGGCTAATAAGTTATACATACCTACTGCCTTATTGACGTAAAATTTTGTCGCACATTCTAGTTTTGTAGGTCCACTTTAATATTCGATACACAAATTTAGTATGTTTACAAGAGTGCAGAATCATCAGGGCGCGACTAATACTCCAATTTGCATTTATATCGCTTACAATTAATTACAATCGACAACACCTTGTGTCAACGA
>DWOF01000301.1:0-11138 GCA_018250795.1 Clito sp. Burns02 | reverse complement strand
CGCACTTGGCGAACAGCTTCCTGCGGCGGCGGTGCTTCTCCTCCTGCTGCGGGTGGTGGCGGATGATGCGCACCAGCTGCAACACACGGGCGCCCTCGGTACATTGCTACATTACACAGTCCAGTGGTGAGCGGTGGCAGTGAGAGCTGACCTCGTGGAAGGCGGCGTCGACGTTGAGCGGCGGCTCCTTGGCGCTGGTCTCGATGTAGGGCGCGGCGAGCGCGCGCGCCAGCTCGCGGCCCGCCTCCTCGCTCACCACGCGCGCGTGCACCAGGTCCACCTTGTTCGCCGCCACCAGCATCGGGTACGTGTCGCTGGGAACAACGTTACATACTCATTGTTCATGGAGTTTTATTTATAAATCAGTTAATAAATCATATTGTAGCGGTGGCATACCGGTCCTTGACGCGCAGGATCTGAGTGTGGAAGTGTCGGATGTTCTCGTAGCTCTGCTTGTCGGTGACGGAGTACACGAGCAGGAAGCCGTCCCCCTTGCGCATGTACTGCTCGCGCATCGCGCTGAACTCCTCCTGCCCCGCCGTGTCCAGCACTGTGGAGTCATACTAAATGCTGTAGTAAAAGTCAACAAATGAAAATGTATACATAGTGCAAATATTTCAGACATACCATCAAGTATGCACCATTGGCCGTCGACCTCAATGTGCTGTATGTAGGAGTCCTCGATGGTGGGGTCGTAGTCCGTCACAAACAGCTTCTGGAAGAACTGGATGGTGATGGCACTCTTGCCCACACCTCCATCGCCCACCACTACCAGCTTCACCTGGAAATATTCGAGGAACAATATTAAGCAAAATATAATTTAATAATCAGTGGATAAATTACTAAGGATCAGGTAATTGATAAAGTAGATTCAATACTTAAAAATTTATTCCTCACTATGTACTAACTACCATTAATGTAAAAAAAATGGGAATGATAAAGAGATGTCATTATCTAATAAATTGCAAAGTGTGTCAGGTTCATTTCAATGCAGGCGTAAGGATCTTATAGCTAGAGTATTATGGTTGAAAATCAAATATGTTTTGAAGCAGTAAGTGCTGTCTCCATGGGCTCAGGGGCCACGGGTCAATTACAGTAAATGATGATTACAGGTGCATGTCCCACACCACAGAGTACTGACCTCAATTGTTAGGGGCTAAGATAGGAATAGACACAAGATGAATGTTGAATTTAAATTACTTGGGAATATATGAGTATAAATGTGCTACGGGGTGAGTTATGAATGATATAACATACACTGTCACAGTCAGTGAACATAGCGGCCTAGTGAGCTCTAATAAATTTCACCTCTGAAAATAATAAAAAGCCTTGAAATAATAATAAAGCTTACAATAGAAAGCATTAGATGATTATTATATAGATCTTAACCTTACAATACTGCAATAGATATATTAGACACATGCCTTACAGTAGAACAAAGAATATGGTAATTTGCTGATAAAGATTAAGCCATAAATATCTACTAACTATCAGTACTAAGTTGTGTCTGTTGATGTTTTAAGATGGAATCATGTTTGCCAGTGACAAACATTGTTTATTCACTATCATTCTTATCAGTTGTGAGCAGTCTGGGTGAATGATTCACATGAATTTAATTAGAATGATATACAATTTTCACGGTAGTAGGTCTGTAATACAATAAAAACAGCCAATTAAATTTTCCTCGAAAAGGATTATCAATACAGTAGTTAACTACTCACCTAAATTCATTAGTCACAATTTAGGTGTTAACAAACATACAATTGGTGAAGCTCAGAGAAAATAAAGTGTTATTTTAGGTTCAGATGCTGAAAATATATTAGTTAATTAAAGTTTTTATTCAATCAGTACTTACGGTGGGCAGGTTCTCACTCGGCGGCCCCGGGCGAGTCATGGCCGCGGCGCTCTCTGAACCTCGATTTCGAGCGCAAACCGCTCGTCAACGGTAATTATCTACAACATTAGACAGGGATCTTCATTGTATATTCCGTGTTGCTACTACACGAGACTAGTACCGGAACGGCCGTCCCACGCCCAACAAGCTGGGTGAATTCGCTTCCACGTTACCTCATACTTCGGGTGTGTATAGTGCGCGGACGGCTCCAAACATATAAATACAAGCGCACGAATTTATTGTGGACGGAATGATTGCGAAATACTAGTCCTCCTAACTGAATAAACATTAAAATAAAATGTTTCCTCGATTTTTTACGCGATTTTTCTTTGTATGTGACAGCGTCAAGCAAATCTGACAACACACTGACATATAATGTAATTGACAAGATGGGTGAGTTCAGTTTAAGTCCTTTACTTTTTCTTCTATACGGCACCACGTAATTTTGCACATCCATAAATGTGGTCTCTGGTTTCGATGTTTCAAGAATGACCATCTTCAGAGTGTCATACATTATCATCATTTTATAATAGGTAAGCACTGGAAGGTAATATACCGCATGGACACGTCGATACTTACATCGGACAGTCCAAGAGCCTTAAAGTTTTTTTTTATTTATATCAGTTCAAAAATTAATTTTATTTATTTACATAATTATTTCTGATACTCATTATATCAAAGCAAATCAGGCAATATAAAACGTTACCCACACATTTAGGTTACATACACTCTAATCTGCAATGATCGCCGGCATTTGTCGTGGATTTATGTTTTCTAAGTTAGCGATATATCACTCCCCTACGAACGAGGGGTAACATGCTAAACACGCAATAAATATGTGGTGCTATTTTCGTATATAAAAGTATGGGATACACGCATGCATACTAATATATTATATTAGACCGTATTGGTCTCCGTTATATTCTGGCAATCAGCAATACATTTCGTAATATTTTATTTGCCACATAACAGCATTGTTATGTGGTAATGAAAGTTAATACCTATATCGAGACTTTTATCTATAAACACTCAATGTTTTTTAAATAACAACGTTAAAGAATTTTATTCGATTGGCACTAAAAAGCGTTTTGGTTGTCTTCATACTTACTACCGACTGTATTTAAAAAATACACTCTTAACTTGTTCGTTTATTAAGTTTATTTTCTATTGTCTGAAAATAAACGTAATTCACTCCGCTAAAGCCGACACGAGGCCGCCCGCGCCGCCGGTGCTCGGACGAGACAAATAAAACAAAGCCTCTTTCAATCAAATGGCACCAGTTGATTAATGAATGGTCATCCATACGTAGCAATATTGCTACTGTCCGTCTGTATACCTCCTTTTTTATACCTTCTTAGTAGAGAAGTATCTCCGGCGTGTAAACAAACCTACCTTTGGGTAGTTAAGACCATTCCTTATGTTCATACCCATTACCTAACTAAAAATCTACTAAGCAAGCGAAGCAGAGTGACCAGGCTATATGTTGTGATGCTGTACCTGTAGCTACGAGTATGTTGCAGCCGAGTGCAGCCATCCAACGCTCGCGCTTGATTGCGTTAGATCAAAAGAGCCGATGACATATGAATGCAATGTTATTGTAGTCTATCGTCTCTCCCAATACCTACCCAAACGTGTTTTAGAATAAAATTGTATGGAATGGTTCTAATACTAAAAGTATCATTTTTTGTTTTATTATTAGTGAAACTAGAGTTGAAATGGCAGGCATTATGTCCTATTACGAGAATGTGTCGGGGATAATAACTATGGTACAGAGGCTACGAGCGTAGCAACGTGCTACGAAGTGTGCGAGGAGAGTGGTAGCTATTGGATATCATCAGGCGCTAGGTACACGCTACCACGTATACCTACTTCGAGTACCTCGGAAATAACATTAGTAGATCATTTACGAACAATTTTATTGAAAGATCATTTAATATTATGTACTTTAGTCAGCTTCAGTGTATGTACCTACTTATCTTACTTGCAGTAAAGTAAGGATTCTATTGAAAGAAAAAGATTAGAAAAATTCATTAGCGGTGAGCCTGAATGTTCTCAGACAGAATCGGGCTACAATGACTCGGTATTTCTCGTAGGTATCTACCGAAGAAGATTAATTTTGTCCGTCGGCGGAGTTTCGCCGGGATGTGCTGAATAGCTTTCTTTTACAGATTTCTTTCATCGAAGTATTAAAAGTCAATCGCTTTTTGCTTCGGGAAATTGATAAATGATTTTCTACATGGAAGCTTTTAGAAAAATATTGTAAATGTGCCTAACTACTACCTCGTACCTATGTGGTACAGCAGATATTGTGACACTCGAAGGCACAAACACGCCAGCAAGCAATCACTAAAGCTAGGATTGCCTCGCACGTGCCATCAGCCCCCGAGCCGCCATCAATATTTCACCCCGCTCCGCGCGGCCCCACCGTGCCGACGTGTCAGGTGCTAACCGTGACAACACCGTAAATCTCTACTGAACCATAGTTTGGAGTACCTGTCGCTAAAATCTCTCTATTTATAAAAAAAGGATCTCAGTAGGTACATACCTACATTGATTTGCTAACTTCAATTTGAGACTAATTTCAATCTCTCAAATTGTAATCTTAATCGTATCTGAAAACTAATTTTCACCCCAATATGGGAATTAACAAAGTATTGTAGTTTATTAGTATCACAAGGTTTCCATGGTAACGACAATCAAGATGGCGCAGTGTAGGAAACTTCCCGCGCTTTCGCCGCTTTCCCGCGCTATCGATTGGCGTGCGTTCTGAAACCGTTCCGTGTGTTCTTGTTTATTTAATTTATGCAAAGTTATGAACTCGGCCTGATAATATACTACTTGAATAAATTTGTAAATTAAAAATGAACAGAAAATAGAAATGTCGAACATACCGCTATAGGTAGGTACCTACATCTTAATGGACCTAAGGCATTAAATTTATTCGTTTTTAAAGTACTCTAAATAATCAAAAGTATGAATATAATCTTGAAAAGTATCCGAGACAGTGTTTCTGTATTCAGAAGCCTTTAAAATATCTTAATCTTATCCCAGATCTAGGGAAACTTTGCACTAGATCGATGACCTCTGCGACCCTATTAATATTATGTAAGCTGGCGCAATTCGGCAACTACGACCTCTTTTGAGAACGTTAGCCTTTGTCGGTGTCGTTAATCTTTAAATATGGTATAGAGCTGAGTTGCGGATTATAATAGACTTACGAATAACAAATAGATTGAAGATGATCATAATTACTACATCCTTGGTATAGTTTACTAATTACTGGCAAAGAGTAAAGATGGATAATCAACTTCATTGAAAACGGTATTTCATACCAAAGTGATACTAGTAAACATTTTTTTTAATCTGGACATTTCCGAACGCCTCCCGACTACCCGAGGAGTAGCGGCGGCGGGCGACGTGCGCCCGGCGCTGCCTGCTGCTCCAGTAGCTCGCGGGCGGCCGACGCGCTCGCTGTGTCGCCCACGGCCACGCCCAGTTCATTGCACCCCATACAATAATAATTTCACTCTCGATCCTATAAAGTAACCGTTAAATTCTACTTTCATTTTAATGAATGAAACCCAAAATATATTCACATATCCAGTTTGTTGTGAAACTTAATTGTGGTGATTAGCAATTGTGGACGGGATGCTGAGGGGCCGGTAAGCCGATGTTGTTTCTTTATATTTGGTGATAATGCCACTCGTGGTGGTAATGGTGGCCGGAGCCCGGCACGTGCCGGGATTTGCTCGCCAGTACCACATTATTGATAGAGCGATGTAAGCAGGTACTCTCCTTGTTTACGGAAACGTTTGAGATAGATCACGGATTCTGCTGCGCAAATGTTAGCGTGTTAGTAAACAATAGTACCTACTTTATATTTTGGATTTTTTGGTTTATGTACCTATTTGTAGTTCTATATTTTCGTTTTACATTGTACCTACGTAAGTGGTTACATTATTAGGTACTCATATAGAGTGTAATGTAAACCAATATGGCTCGTAGTGAACTACGTACGAGGTCTCTATCAAACCGTATTATACAATTGGCGCCCAACGCGGAGCCTAGTTGATCGCGTGCCAATGGTTATAATTGGGTACTTCATTCCTACCCTTTCTGGTATTTAATATGCAGCAAGTGCTTTGTGCTTTACTAAGTTTTAACAAAGGATGCAATTAAATATAAGTAAGTATACCTGTAAGTATACATACACAGTTTGTAGAGATATTGTAAAAATTATTAAACAAGAGCTAAAAAGTATGGTTAAAATTTTCGAAATTAAATTTTATCCACTCCAGACGTTTCGTCGTATAAGTGTTGGGTAAGGACAATGCGATAATAATTATTAATAGAACAGAGAGTGATTTATTGTCGCGGATTTGGGAAGACTGGCGCCCGACGTGGGGCCGCTAACAAGATTACGTTGATTGAATCTTTCTAACGCCGGCGTTACCTGCTTTTATTGTCTAATCCTGTTATCATAGTCATAATAACTTCTTTAGAAACAACATGGATTAACGTGTTGAAGGAGCCGGCCTTGGACTTGAACTTGGTCGCTTCAGTTGTACGGCACAATGGTCAACGTATGAAGCCGGCCAAGTGTATCCCACACGAAGTGAAAGGTTCTTTGAACGGTCACGTTGTAATTAAAGTTTATTTGCATAAACCCACCTAGCTACTGCAATAACAACACTTCTAGTTCGAGATACCTACAGGTATATCATGAAACTTTTGTTCTCTATATACCTACCTAGGTATATACCTAGATTACACAGAATTCTCTGTAAAATCGTCGTAGGGATAAGACAGAATATATTCCTTTCCTTGTTGGCCTCGGAACACAAAAAACTACATATCTCTCGCAATAGGTAGACCTGTTTATTATCAGTTTATGTAAAAGTGTGCGTATGATTTATCGTGAAACAGTCTCGTCGACGTTTTCAGGCTACATTCTGCAGGAATATGAAAAGCCGAGCGAGGCAGGGAAGGCAGGCAAGGCAGGGCCGGCAATATTCGGGTTTATTCAACCTTCGCACGCGTGACTGGCTTTACGCGAAGGGTTTGTGTACTTTGCCTTAATACGGGCATAATATTTGCGTGATCAGTTCACAACGCTTCAACAAACTTTATGTACAGCCCGGAGTATCGTGCCGAGCTCAGGCTTTTTAATGGCTTTGAATTTATTCTCGTTCTCGCTTACTTACGATAAAGATTCAACGAATAAAGAAATCATTGATATGAATCGTAGTTTAATTATTATCATTCCGGCGTTATTTAGGTAAGTATAAAGAGTTAAAAATGTTGACATCGTTACATAATTCCTACGAGTAGAATTCCAAGGCTTGCCTGCTTACCTATAACTATAACTAGCCTCCTGTAAGTGTAGTCTCGCAGCCTGAACAAACCCAGATACACACAATGCTTCATTAGTGATGTTAGCTCCGGGAAATGTCCCGCATCTTTAAAAAAACTCTTACCTTATATTTTACGTTACTAGTTAGTTTTACACACTACTAATTAAATAGGACGTACGAGTGCTTATTCATTTACCTTTGAAGTCAAATTTGTGTTAACATAAAGAATCATTTATCTATCTATATCTGGACCTTCCACCATTTACCTACCTATCCTTTCGACCATTAGGTACTTTTGCACTCAAATCTATTTAAATGAATCTTGAATGAACCGTGGCTATAGTTACCCAGTCTTAGTGAACGAGTATAATCTGTGCTACTTGTAGTGATGTACGTATGTGTGTGTATGAGTGAAGGAGCCGATAACGTCCAATCCTCCCCGGGGCCGTGACAAATGCGCCCCCTCCCTCGCCTAGTCTCGGAGTTATCGCTCCACTAATAAGATTGTTGAGGTTGGCTCGGATTATATCTGGAACCGAGTCTATTATAACTTCTTTCCTTTACTATTATAGACGAGAAAAATAATTATTTGATAACAGGATTTATGCCAGAAATAGATACATATACGAGTTATCGTGCAATCTGATTTTCAATATTTTCATCCTTTTTATAAGCCGACGAGAAAGTAGGTACATACTAATTGCTAATGTGTCGCAATAGAACAAAGAAATAGTGTATTATCCTTTGTTATGGAATAGATCTGGCTAGGATACAAAGATGTATTTCTTTCCCCCAGTTAAGACGTAATCGGTTCCCCCGAGAGAGCCGGCCAGGCCGCCCCCGGCCGCCGCCCGCTTGTTTCATTATTTGCTACCGTTTAATTACTGGCACTGTACATCCAGGCCGGTGGTAAAACAGAGATCACAGCTAATCCAGTAATGAAATAACCAAACATATAAGAGTAGGTAGCCAATATGGTGAATTCAGTGATAAGCGTCATTCATAACCATAACCACATATAATATAACCAGTGTAATCTACATTTTGTCTTTAGTTTATTGCACTAAAAATACCTAAGTAGGTTCATTTGCAAATGTTTCCTTAGACGTCATAAATAGACCGAGCACAAAGCCCGATGTACGTAACCTGCAAGTTCTTATCCTTTGCACGTAGCTTTTGTCTTGACAAAGCGTATATCGTAGCCTGCGCTACGGTCCTAACTGTTGTAGCGGTATGCTACGCCGTAGCGTGATGTGTACAATGCAGTGTACTAAATTACATGTGAATTATTTTAAAACTTTGATGCTTCAAATTACGACATCCCTAGAAATTACCATTTAAATACTCATGTACCTAATACTCGTTACGACACCTGCGAAGGGCTTTCCAGGCAATAAATAAAACTGAAGTTTCGCCAAATTACTGTAAGCACCCTGACTTGTCGACGTGACAGACAGACCGATAGACTGTTGCATAACATAGGTCTGATGGGAAGGTACCGCGAGGGTCGTTCACCCTCGCCAGGGGGCGCCGGGCGCGGGACGACCAATTATGTACCCTAAACGCACCGCACACAGTTTAAAATTAAATATCCGGCGAGCAGCGGCCAGGGGAGCCGCAATTAACGCGGAATCGGTATCTGAACTTTGATAACATGTGCTGATGGGTGATTTTCGCGTGTATTGCGTATACAGTTTTCTTTTACAAAAAGGGAAATAACTCGATGTTTGGACGGCTGCGGGCGCAGTTTGGACACATGGAAATGCTTGTACAATCAATATTTCGCTTCCGTTTCATCATATGAGGAAATGGACGTGATAGCATTTTGTACATACTGTGTCTTTGTTATTAGTGATATATGCTCTATCATTCCCGTAAGCATTTCACTACGGGACACGTTGTTCTAACACATATGCAGTTCTATTAAATTAAAATGTTTCATCTGCATCCCCAAACCAGTGTCTACACATAATTTCAATACACGTCTAGCCGTCACAACAACACATGAGTTGCAGCGGCCCAGGCGGCGGGCGGCGCAGCAGAGGGGCACGATCGCCGCTAAATCCAATTTGCTCCCTCCGGCGCGTCGGCGCGGCCCTCCGTCGGCGGCCCTCCGTGTGCAGCATTTGAATTTTATGTCGAGCATCAACGTAAACACCATTTCGAGGGTAAACAAAAACATCTCGAACAGTTACCGAGACAACGGAATAAGAGCCTCGCAAAATGTTGAATCTTAATAATGAATGATGCCTCGTTGTGGTAGGTTGGGTTTGCGTGAATGACATAGGGACCTCGTGTATAAAAGAATACAAGTAAACTAAAAGATACGAGCAACCCGCGGACATGCGAGCAATGCATTCTGTGTCAGTAATGACACAGCCTCCCTGAGCGCTCACTTGAACTGACACAACAATACTTAGCTCCCACCTGGCGAGGGAGGATGCCACTCGCCGAGTCAGGAGCCAGGGCGACCTTGCACGCAGTGTCCCACACAATGCGGTTTAGGCCCGTATAAACACAGTGCAGTATGTTAGGTATACTCGTAGGTAAGATTTGCTGGTATGATTAAACTTTTTTTTTTCACTATAAGTAACTTCTGTCCAATTCTACGGAAATTCACGAATCCTATCTTCATAATAATACTGTTTTAATTTTTTTAAGAAAAGATAGTAATGACTAACATTTCATTTAGAATGTCCCAATGGATAGTACATACTTAGGTATATGTAGTCACATATGAGTGCCTGAGACAGTATTAGCATTTGTAATGGCCGGCGACGCAGCAACCCCTAATGAAGCTGACGGCGCCCCTCTTAACCGCGTTACCGAGCAATCCACCCCCAGCCCTTATCTCTATACTACGGGATAATGATCTTTATATAATGCATTTACATACACTGTTCCTGGTATAGACAAAGTTCGTTCCTTCAGCAGTCCTTAGATTCGCTAAGATCGCTTGAATAGCTGAATTCCTCAGACTATAGGCAAAACTTGTAGATATCTACCTACAATAAGAAACATTTATCTCACAAATAGTAAATCAGCTAAATTACATTTCTTATCCTAATAACAAAGGCTAATCTTTACCTAACGTCGAAAGAACAGTTCTTGTTTTTGTAATAATTTTCTACTTCATTGTTCGTACAACGCGTTGCAAGGAGAAAACTAGGAAGGCTAAGAAGAATTCACTTCATATTATCAAAAAACTCAGAGTATTATATGTTTAGATGCACGTAGAAGGTATAATGCTAGCTAATTTATAATATTAATTACGAGTATCATTGTAAATGCAACAAACGCAAAAAATAGAGAGAAAAATTAAAACATATTCAGTTTAATAACAAAAAACGGTTCATAACGAAGAGTGCGTGCGCCCGGCATTCACACGAGACACGGCACGCTCGGGGCGACCAGACGTCACGTTTTATACAGGACACGCTGCTGCTTTGTTAAACGTTACTTCCACTACAGTAATAGTACTGCTACACCCTATATCTTTGAGATTTATTATTTTAAGGCATACCTAGAAATAACTCTTCACTCGTGCCCCTGTGTCATCCCTAGGGAGTTAATTATCATTTCCATTCAAGATTCGAGGCACAAGACTGATCTTTTTGTAGGTGTATTCTATCTATATGATTTTCGCATCCCTCCATGATGGTCCCGTTTTAATGCAACAAAAAATGGTTACACCAGCAAGCAATCGTCGCCAGACTGAAAAAAACGCTTTCGGGGGTATTTCCCGCGCTCCTCAATGGCACGTGTTCATTTCTCGTCTCTCAACTGCGAAGCCTTGATCCACGTGACGGCTCTGAACAAAGGGGAACGCCTTTTCCGCTGGATGTTCACTACCAGGACACATTGTATTCACCTCAACACATCTCCGTTAT
>DWOF01000300.1:0-11168 GCA_018250795.1 Clito sp. Burns02 | reverse complement strand
GAAGATATCGTATCTATGAATAGGGTATAAATTAAGGTACAACTACTTAGATCAGATTTAAAGTGACCTGACTGTAAGCACGTAAGTTTATCCCTTTCATATTAGTTATTTATTGCTGAAAACAAAGGTTAACGGAATGAAAAATTATTGCTATACTTAAGACATTCCTACTATGCTCAAAGTGTTTAATAAAATGCCTAATTTGGGACTGTGATTAAACCTATCTTCATATTTGTAAAAGTAAATCAACTATTTTTTATCAGCACTATGTGGTTCTATTGTGTTGGGCTGCTGGCCCTGGCTTCCCTGGCGACAGCATGTACGCCCAGTGTGACTACTGTGAGCGGAACCCACGCGCCCGTCACGGTCTGCTCGGGAGCCCTCATCTTCGCTGACGACTTCAATGAATTCGACACGGAGAAATGGCAGCATGAAAACACACTTGCTGGAGGCGGCGTGAGTTACATCACTTAAAGAATTAGTTGCATAGGTGCTACCATTAATAAGGTAGATGTTTAAAGTAAAATCATTTCATTATTGGTTTACAGAATTGGGAATTTCAATACTACAGCAACAACCGCACAAATTCATTCACTCACAGTGGTCTACTTCACATCCGTCCTTCGCTCACATCCGATCAATTCGGAGAAGCTTTCCTCACCAGCGGACATCTTAACATTGAAGGCGGAGCCCCAGCCGACAGGTACTACTAATTAGACCTAGGTCAGATACCTACTGAGTTGACTGATTTAGAGCTTACTGACTTTCATAAACATTGAGAAAAAATTAGTTAAGGATCATCCCAAGATTCAATCTTCAACGACACGCGTACAATTAATTGCTACTGCGTACATTGAGGGGTTTAGCTATTAAATGATACGCGAGGATCGTTTGACATACCGGTTGGATTCCGGCTTGCGCACCGCGAAACCTCTTTGATAAAGCCTGCCGTTTGCAGGCGAAACTAGTCAGATGATTTACTCAAACCCCCGCGAGGTAAGCCGTAATTCAACCAGCATGTCATCTGCAAAATATCGTCTGGTGCAATCAGTCTAAATAGAATCAATTATTCCAACAGATGTACAAACCCACAGTGGTATGGATGCGAACGTCAGGGCACGCCATCTAACGTACTGAACCCCGTGAAGAGCGCTCGTATCCGCACCGTGCAGTCGTTCAGTTTCCGCTACGGTCGCGTCGAGGTCCGCGCTAGAATGCCTGCTGGAGACTGGCTATGGCCCGGTATAGTAACTCACATACCTACATAGACCTTCTTTAGCCATAATGAAGCCGGCTAATTAAGTCCTGATTCGTCAAAGTACATAGTGCTCTGAACATACTAATATAAAGCTTCCTAAATTATTTCTGAAATTCTGTGGATTAATATGAGTAGGATGATTAAGCCACCTAGGTCAGTTACAGATATCGTAATCAATCGTCAATGTCTCCATAATAAAGTGACTATAATTTTAACATCTCTACTACTTTTGCTACAACGTATACTGCAGGCACTATATAATTTCCTATTTGTTAAGTAGTAGAATTTTCTAACTAAACTTACTTCTACTTTTAGCGATTTGGTTGATGCCGGCGTATAACACATATGGTACTTGGCCCGCGTCAGGGGAAATCGACTTGGTGGAGTCTCGTGGCAACCGCAACATGTTTGCCAATGGCGTCCACATTGGTACACAAGAGGCTGGCTCTACCCTTCACTACGGTCCATTCCCCGGTCTAAATGGATGGGAGAGGGCACATTGGATTAGAAGGAACAGCAATGGTTATGACCGCGCATTCCACCGTTTTCAGCTTGAATGGACACCAGGTGATTTTTTAACTTTTTCAGTCTGTTTTGCTCGCCGAATGTTTCCAATTGCATAGATACTCGTACTTCTATGATCCTTACTAAACAATATCTACTCGTAATATCTTTAATATCTTATCGTAACATCTTAATTGTGTCATGTACTTTGTAATTAACTTTTCCGCATTTTAAAAGGCAAGTGCAACAGTGCAATTAGTAGTTTTTAATCAGTGATTATGATTGATTATATATCGCAAAGAGTTCTAGCTAGAGAATATTTGAAACATTATTTCGTATAAAGGTATAGAACAAATTGGTTAACATTGATTTATACATTTCAGACTTCTTGAGGTTCAGTATCGATGACGTTGAACTGGGTCGCGTTACACCTGGCAACGGAGGTTTCTGGGAATTCGGAGGCTTCAACAGACATCCTAACTTGGAGAACCCTTGGCGATTTGGATCCAAAATGGCACCCTTCGATGAAAAGGTACCTACCTATATGTATTACTTTCAAATTAATCTTTTATTTGTGAGAATAAACCTTATTATTACAACAATCAATTATTATCTTAAAAATCAGGACTATTCTGGACATGAAATTAAATGTACCTAATAAAAAATTGTTAAGTGTCTCACAGAATAGCGCCAATATAACTTGTTGCTAGGTCGTAAAAAGTGGCTAATTGCCACACAAACGGTTTGTTTTCCATGTACCTAACGTTGTCGTTGAAAGAATCACTTTTATTCCTTCGGCTTTTTTCCTTTTTACATTACACCCAATTTATTTCAGTTTTACCTCATTATAAATCTTGCTGTCGGTGGCACCAATGGATTCTTCCCCGATGGCGTCAGTAACCCGGTTCCCAAGCCTTGGTGGAACGGTTCTCCCACTGTAAGTTTTACATTAACATTCACTAACTACTAATAAACTACCTATCGCCCGTTTCACATTATTGTATTAACCATTTTTTTTTCTTGTATTTTTAATTGCGTGAAATGTCTGCTTTTAGGCTGCAACAGATTTCTGGAACGGTAGATGGGGCTGGCTGCCTACCTGGAATCTAAATGTCAATGACGGCCAGGAAGCCTCACTGCAAGTGGATTACGTGCGTGTCTGGGCGTTATAAAACCTTGACTTTTTCATCCTGAAAGGCTGATATGACCAGTGGAGTCTATTAATAAGGCATGAGACATTGTTACCTATTTAACTTATTCCAAAGATGGCCAAATAAAATTTATTATAAGACTTTGACGCTTTTATTTTCGCACTGCCACTTGAATATCACATCTAAGTTGTGAAAATTTATTGTTTTCCTATCTACTACGTTCATAAATAACAATTTTTATTTTATTTTGTTGACCCGCTGTTGTGATGTAAGTAGCAAAGCGCCCAGGTGTTCTAATGTATCTACATCTTAGAATAGAAAAGATATCTACATACCTAAAATAACTGCGACGGGATAACCCCGCGAATAAAGAAACCCAGCCAAATACACATTTTTAATAATAGGCACTTAACAATTTTAGAGGCAAACCAGTTTAAGAGGAAAATCCTAATGCCGTGGAGCGTAAAAAAGAATGAATGTCAGTGATTAGGTACAATGACTTGGATGTGATTTATCCCCTATCGTCATGGGAAAATTGGAAAACTCCTAACCATACATATAGAAAGTAGGTACTTCTTACCTGTTATGTTTCCTTAAATATGAGTAAGTAGATATACCTACCTACCTACACTTATGACGTTATATTTTAAGTATTAGGTACTTGCTAATTTAGTAGTGAATATAGTATTTACTTTCCCCTTGAGTTATTGTGTGAGAAATGTATGACAAAAAAAACAGATTAAGTAGGAACATACACTAACAACGACAGTAAAATTAAGGTAGATCAAGCAATTTTCCTTATTTTAATCCAAAATTCGATTAAACATCGATATTCGATCGACAAATGCAATGAAAAAACAGTCCCTGCACTCAAACGAATACGAATATCGTTTTCTTATTCTAACGCAAGGGAAAATGTGAGAAAACGATACCATAAATATTATCCTATAGTGTAACGCAGCGAAGTGAATCACATGCGTAGTAACGTTCCGTATGACAAGTTGAACAAAGTTGTAGAGCATTATAAACACATTTAGTGGTAAACAAATTCATTCGGTATTTCGATCTAGACGTCGTCGGTTGTATCTATCTAAAATTTTCTTTAAAAATGTGTGTAAATATTAAACAGAAATGATGAAGGATCAAGGCCAATCATACTTGCGTTTCGATTCTGCTTGAATTTAAATCGTCTATTTACTTTGTTTTAAATATAGATTCTATAAAGACAGAGGATAAAATTAAGATATCATTTAATAAATAAATAGGTAGGTAGATGTGCTTTAAAAGTGTCATATACTCGTTTGTATAAATAAAAATAAAATAGGTAAGTTAAACACTTATTTCTTTTTACCTTTAACGCTTATTGGACTTAAAACTCTTTTTTTAGAATAAATTGGGTACTTAACGGGCGGCTGAATAAAATCTAAATTACCTTTCAACTAAAAACCGGTCATTTGGAGTTTAATTGCCGGTATCAAATATTATAAATGATGTCATTCATATCTTTTCTATAGCAAATATTTATTTGTTCGAGCCGGTACTTAAAATGTGTATTTTTAACAGTTTTAAGAATTTAATAAACGATATCGAAAATAAACATACCTAATTATTAATTAAAAATATGACAACTTTTCAGAACAATGTGGTTACTATTTCTTGGTATCTTTGCGTTGAGTACGCTGAGCAAAGCTTGTGAACCGACAGTCACCACAGTTAGTGGGACACATGCACCTTCAAAAGTATGTTCCGGAGAAATGATTTTTGAAGAAGATTTCGAAGAGTTAGACCTTGAAAAATGGCAACATGAGAACACGCTGTCCGGCGGCGGAGTGAGTAAAAAACCGGTTTCAATGTCATTAGGTATAACTGGCTCTTTGATAACGTACCAATATATTGCAAACAATTAAAAATCAGTATCTATCGCAAACATAACAAGTTTTCTCATAAGACACTGCTTAAGTTTTGTCAAAAAAGAAGCTTACTGACTAAAATAAATTCCTACCAAGAATACAAACCTGAATGTGAACTTCTGTTTAGACCGGATTGACTGGTTCATGATGTAGCTAAATATGTGTATGATAAAAAATTAACATGTCGAGGAAAATTCACAGAATTGGGAATTCCAATACTACAGCAACAACCGTTCAAATTCGTTCGTGCATGATGGTCTCCTGTTTATCCGGCCATCACTAACAGCTGACCATTATGGCGATTGGTACATCACGAATGGACGCCTCAACGTAGACGGAGGTGCTCCAGCAGATAGGTAACCTAAGCTTTAAAATTAATATAAATCCTAATAAATAATACCTCACTTGTGTATAGGTATAGGTACCTACCTATGTAAATGGAGACTAGTTATGACATGTAACTAAATGTTATTTAATTTAAGGTGCACCAATTCTCGTTGGTTTGGATGTGAACGTATTGGAACCGCAAACCACATATTGAACCCAATAAAGAGTGCTCGACTACGAACCGCTTCTTCCTTCAGTTTTCGTTATGGACGCATTGAAGTTCGCGCGAAAATGCCTGCTGGCGATTGGCTCTGGCCAGGTAATTACAAGTTGACTAAACAAATATTTTTTTATGTGGCCATACTCGTAAGTAGACAGGTGCATACTGTACAGTAACGTATGGATCTCGGATATACGCTTAAGTATGGTTGCTTCTAGCTTCTTGATAAATAAATAGGTAAATAATTTCTACCAATATAGAACTTAATTGAGAGGAAACTCAGACTACAGTAAGATAAGAGTTTTCCTTATTGTCGATGAATAAGACAAAAACAATGTTACGTAATTACCTACGAGAGCTAATTCAATTGATCCCCCAGTCAGTCATTCAGGACAAAAGATTTTATATATTGTGGGTATAGATATAGATACATTTATAACTCAAATAATATTTCAGCCGTTTGGCTTATGCCAACGTTCGATGCATATGGCACATGGCCAGCCTCTGGCGAAATTGATTTAGTAGAGTCTCGAGGAAACCGTCACATGTACATCGATGGGGTTCACATCGGCACGCAGGAAGCTGGCTCCAAGTTGCACTATGGACCTTACCCGGAACTGAATGGATGGGACAAGACGCATTGGATTAGGAGAAACAGCAACGGTTATGACCGGGCTTTCCATCGGTACGAAATGGAATGGACTCCTGGTATGTCATCTTGATTCACATAGACATTTACTGGATATTCAATTGCACTAAGGCTACTTCTATATTATGTGATCAAAATACCATAGATTATAACATTTTAAAAATTAAGAGACACGAGAATTCAAATTCCTCCCATACGATATGAAATTCAATTCTCGATTCAACAAAGTGGAAAGGCCATAGAATCACGGGGTTATCATAAATCACTAAAAATACGCATGAATCAATAACTGCATACAAATATGTAGGTACGATTACGATAATGTATGATTATTAATAAGATGAAACGTATTAACTTTCCAGATTACATCAAATTTACTCTAGATGATGAAGAATTAGGTACAATAACCCCAGATGAAGGCGGATTTTGGAAACTCGGGGAATTTGACAAGACTCCAAATCTAGACAACCCGTGGAAGTATGCAACTAAAATGGCACCGTTTGATCAAAAGGTAGGATATAAAAAAAATATGAGATACGTTTTAGGGTTCCATAAACTCATGTGCAGGTTTTCAATTACCTTTATTTACCTATATGAATATTTTCTATTTTCAGTTCTACATTCTTCTTAACTTAGCTGTTGGTGGCATCAATGGGTATTTCCCCGACGGCGTCACCAATCCTGATCCCAAGCCTTGGTTCAACTACTCGCCTGCGGTTTGTACTTTTTTATATTAATCGATTAAAGATTCAACTTTAAGACTGGTAGCAACGACAATTTAAGATATACTTTTCAGTTCTTTTATAATAGTAATGGTATAATAATAACGCTTTATTTTATAGGCTGCAACTGATTTCTGGAAACAAAAATCACGCTGGCTTCCAACATGGAATTTAGATGTTAATGACGGACAAGATGCTTCATTGCAAGTCGACTACGTCCGCGTATGGGCTTTGTAAAACTCGTATATCAAACATTTTCAAAGTTAATGTTCATATACTACAAGTAATAAAATAAAATAAAAATTAAATAATAGGTATAACATGTTTTATTTCACGAAAGCAGTTATTATATGTAAGAAAATAAATATTACTAAGTGAAACGTTTTATTCAGTCGGTCGTAAGCTATTTATTGTGTTTAACTCAGTCCATATGGTAGAATCTCGGGCTCAAATATTGTGTCGGTTTATTGCTAGAGAGAGGAGTGGAGGGAGACATCATGTACGCAGGAATACGCCGCTTGTCCGGGAACGGACTGGCGCGAGAGTAGTACCTCCTTTCTATAACCTGAAATATACAAGACATAGATCAATCACAATTTAGATAAAACCTTATTTTTGTAACAATTTCAAATAGGTTTAAGTATTCTTAAAACAGTGATTGTGGTCAATTAAATCTCTTACCTTATCGAAAAACCTCGTAAGTTTGACAGAGTTGCTTGTGCCTGGTGCAAGGGATCTGGAATAAGAAAGTAAAATATTGCCCATTGATATATTTAGATGAAGGCTAGTCATAGTTAAGCTAGTACGTAATAACAAAATTGTACCTAGCCTGAAAGCAATTAACAAATATTTCGTCTGCTCCACACTGTTCAGCTATGCTACTGGCAAGGCGTCGATACTGATTTTTTCTTTGCTTTTCTTCTGCTAAATCGAATTTTGTTCCAATTACTAGAATAGGAATCTGGAAATAGAGAAATATGTACATAAGCCTCAATTCATGTGCAACACATGCAAATCATGTCTAATTCTTCCTTTCTTACCTGTGTGGATCCTAAGAATTGTTCTGGGTCCACATCAATGTGCTGGAATGCAGGATTCATTGGATCTTGATTTAAAATTTCCGAAAGCCATTTTTGTAAATTTATTTGACTTTTCCTATTTGTTAAGTCATGTACTAAGATTATACCTGGAATTGGTTTGAATATTACAACAAACCCAGCATGTATGAATTAAAATATCTCATACTTAGTAAATTATAAATGCCTCTGTGAGTTACTTTTTACCGTGTGTTGGTTGATAAAAAACATTTCTAGTATTCCGATGATTATTTGAGCCTCCAACGTCCCAAAGTTCCACAAAGAAAGTATTTTGCGCTTGAGTACCTTCTTTGAATCTGTGAAGTTTGACTTCTACAGAGCACCCCACAGTCCATCCTGGCGAAAGTAATGGCTTATTGTGTGCTATGAGGTAAGTTAGCGAAGTTTTACCTACACCTGTAAAAAAATCAATTTTAGTATCTATAACTACATAGTAATAGAAGATTTATAGATTTATGTATAAATAAATAATAAGTATTACGCATTCAATTCAATCACTTGATTTCATCTTCCCGCCATTACGGATGATATGATATTTTATGTTGCCTAACCTGATAATATGTCATGTCAATATGTCATTGGCTGATACATACAAAGATGTTAGGAAATGACTTGGTTCTGAATATTTGCAAAAAAATTGTGATACTAATGGAGCAAAACGTATCTAAAGTGTGAAAAACAGAAATATTAAATTTAACTAACCAGAATCACCAAGCACGACAACTTTAACTTTCTCAATTGCAGCCATTTACAGGTATTTATTTACGGTAATTATGTGTGTCTCTCGGTCTGCCTGTGGAATATTTTGACATTTAATAACTTTTTTTCGGTTCGATCCAAGTTAGCCAACCAACTGAACGACAGGAAAAATGTTGCCATTTTATGAACCAATGAAATACTCGCTTTATATTTAACGTTATAATAACTTTAAGAATCGTTTAAAGTTAAGTCTGAATCGGTAAAATTGAGTAAATTAAGTGTTTCCTAAACTAACAACATTTTTAAGGCACTATAACAATAAAGTTGATATCGATAACTTGGAACATATCATCGACATTATTATGTTTTTCGTTTTGAATCTCTAAAATTGTAGAACCTCACTAGCTACTCTAGAGCTCTTCCAATTTGTCGTGTCGAGTGTTTCCCTTCATGCAAGTAAAATTTGCTAACCAAAATCAATAATAAATAATGCTTCCGCCATTGTGTACTGAAATGTCAAGTATAAAAGCAATGTATATAGTTTTTAATTAAAAAATGCAACGATTGAACATTGTGAACATCGAATTTCTCAATCTATTATAAACAATGAACGTCTACGACAAAGTAATTGTAGTGCTTCTTGTCATTAAATCCGTGCACCTCTACTGCGGTCCCTACAATGGACAAATATGCAAAAGTTACTTGACAGGATTTGTGTGGTACAATCATACTGGGGGGCTCGAAAATGAAAAGATTACGACTGGACTATGGAAAGAAATGATATCGACATTGAAGGAGCCCTGCAGAAGTAAAGCTGAGAAGTTGCTCTGTGCTTATGCGTTTCCTAAGTGCATCGATAAGGATGGCGTTGGATATTATGCTTTGCCATTATGTTATGAAGATTGCATGGCCGTCAAAATGCAATACTGCTACAACGATTGGATCGTTATCGAGGAACAAAAACGCCGAGGTGTATTCTTCGAGTCGAGAGGACATTTTCGATTTCCCGACTGTGAAAATCTACCGAAACTAGCTGGAAAAGGGTCACAAGTAACATGCAATAATGTAGGTATTATAGAGATGGATTACAGTCAAGTTACTACTACTTGTATTCGGGGCAATGGGCAATATTACCAGGGCACCAAGAATGTGACTGAGACAGGTTTAGCTTGCCAGCTGTGGGAGTCGCAGTTACCCCACCAACATACAAGGCCACCATTGTTTTTTCCTGAAGTCCAAAATTCAACAAATTATTGCAGAAATGCTGGTGGGGAGGAACGTAAACCATGGTGCTATACAATGGACCCGAATGTCAGGTGGGAGCATTGTGACATACCCATATGTGCCAATTCCTCAGAAGAAATTGACAATATAAATGGACCAAATATAGTAATGGAGAATTATTTTACACCTACTTTTGTGTTGATCTTGTCTGCTGGGGGCCTTGGTTGTGTCTTAGGAATAGTATCCGTTGCTCTACTGTGCCACTACTTTTTAAAGAACCATTACTCAAAATGTAATATTCCTAATCGCCGAAATGTGCAAAACATGGATATAGACTTAGACAAACTACCGAGTAATCTTGCCTATCATACAACTGGAGCCCAATTAAATCCAAAATTGGAAAAATTGGAGTTTCCTAGAAACAATATAATTTATATTCGTGACTTAGGACAAGGAGCATTTGGCAGAGTCTTCCAAGCGAAAGCACCGGGACTTGTTCCAGAAGAGGAATTCACTGTTGTTGCTGTGAAAATGCTCAAAGATGAAGCATCTCATGATTTACAACTGGACTTCGAAAGGGAAGCCTGTTTACTTGCCGATTTTGATCATCCAAATATTGTTAAACTGTTAGGTGTGTGTGCCATTGGGCGTCCAATGTGTTTGCTGTTTGAATATATGGGCAAAGGTGACTTGAATGAATACTTACGAGCGTGTAGTACAGCCACTAATTATCCCCCAGCAGTAGAAAACAGAGAAGATCATAGATTGCTCGCAACTCCTTTGAATCACTTGGACCTACTTCACATTGCAAGGCAAATTGCATCCGGAATGGTGTATCTCTCTGACAGGAAGTTTGTTCACCGTGATTTGGCTACTAGAAACTGCCTCATTAATGATGATATGGTAGTGAAGATTGCTGATTTTGGATTATCACACAAGATTTATTTACAAGATTATTACAAGGGAGATGAGCATGATGCTATACCTGTACGATGGATGCCATTAGAGAGTATATTATATAATAAGTATACTTTAGAATCTGATGTATGGGCATATGGAGTTTGTTTATGGGAAATATTTTCTTTTGCTTTACAACCTTACTTCGGTATGACTCATGAGGAAGTTGTTAGATTTTTAAAAGATGGAAATGTATTGGCTTGCCCTGATAATACTCCACGTTGTGTTTATGACTTGATGAAACAATGCTGGAACCATCATCCTAGTGACCGCCCCAATTTTAGAATTATATACCAAACTCTGGATAATATACAAATAACACTTGAAAGAACACATTTGGAGTAAAATATTTTTGATTTGCAAATATTGCATGATTGTATTTTGTATGATCAAATCAATATTTTACACATCTATATTACAAAATGTAAAAAATCTTGCATTAAGTGTAAA
>DWOF01000299.1:0-11169 GCA_018250795.1 Clito sp. Burns02 | reverse complement strand
CGTGGCCGAGCGGTTAAGGCGTCTGACTAGAAATCAGATTCCCTCTGGGAGCGTAGGTTCGAATCCTACCGACTGCGCAAGTGACTGTTTTGTCATTATTTTGTTGTTTTACACTTTACTTATTATATTATATTGTTTGGTTTCGTAAATAATTTCGAAGGACATCAGACGGCGTGCGCGCTCGGTTTTTGCTTTACTGGCATAAAATAAAATAAAATTCCATTCACAGTTTGGATAGGAATAAATCGAATTGCACAATGCAATGTTTGAAGCAGTGTTGAGGAGCAGACGACAATGGGCGCGCTCTGTAGGCCTGCATGAATTCCATAGCTCTTTGCGTCTATGGCTCTTTCATACAGAATGGGCGTTGGGAACACTTTGAATAACATGCATTTATTATTCGTGTGCTATTGTGCGAAATGGCCGGTTCAGCGATGGAGAATTGAGACTGATTTTGTCGTTTCATTTTTGTTTGACTTCACTATTTAAAAAAACACCTCGTGTGACAAGGTCTAAGACCTAAAAATGCTGCAAGGAACTGTTATGATAGCATTAGCGAATTTATTAGCGTAAAAGACCGATACAAATTTAGTTTTCGAAACTTTCATAAAGTTTGCTCGTTACTATTTAAAAGGGACATTTTGTACGAAATTTATTATAAGAAGTCAAAATGAGTAGTATGATAACTGCGGAAGTTGGTATCGACTGTTCCTCCACTTTAATTAGCTGTCTCAGGTATTTCCCGTCTCTAACGCAGCTATTTATAATATTCCCGACCGGGACACAAATAATAAGAAATAATTTGTCAGCGCGGGACAAAACAAAGGAAATTTCTCGTAAATTCATTAAGAATTTCGTCGATAACACCTGATTCAATTAGGAAGTAAGTTCTGCCTTCCAGGGAACGTAATTAAATTTTGTTTGGACTTGGAATTACGCGATATCTTCAAGAAAATTTCGCTCTAACCGCAGGAGTTTGGAACATAAATATCTGGTTCCGTGAGTGTGTGTTTTTCTTGGCGGTTACCCTTTTATTTACATTAATTACGAAGTCACCTGGCGAAGTACATGCCATTTAAACAGCATTTTTCATTAGCTATATCACTGAAGTAACTAAATTCCCACGTGGGGTTCTACATAAATTTTATTTAATTCTGTTCATAGAAGGTTAACATTTAGAGAAATACGGATAATAGGGTCTTAAATTTTTGTAAATGTCAAACATTTCTTATTCACTGAGATATTCTAATATTAGCTGTATTCAACATTTTGAGAACTAAATTAAGTCAATTGCCCCTTACCAACTCAATTGTCTTTCCACTTGTCATTTAAATGTTATTTGGGACTCAAGAGGCCTTGAGTTGACTTGAAAATTTGCGTGTCTAATGCCTAGGTTCCACAGTAGTGCCTACTATTTATTTTATAATTGCTAGGTCACAGCTGATTCCTCTAGTCTAATTAATAAAAACTTGAAACTCGTTGGAAATAGTTTTACAAGTTAGGTATTGCATGGAAAGATACAGACTAAACCATTGTTATTAATAAAATATTTTGTTCTCTTGAAAAAAGGACCCTAAAAAGAAAACAAATGGAAAACTCTGGTGCTGTCGCGGAAAATCTTTGAAACAATTTCGTTTTCAGAGACGAAATTAAAGCGCGTTAATTTGGAATTCATTTCTGCTTCAATTTAATATACGGTCGCGGTACCAAAGGGGCCTTCTTAAATTGTATATTTTTTAATTTCCGGTTTCAATAAAACAATTATAGATTTATTGACAATAACTTGGACAAACAATTTTCATTATGGAATATTAAAAAGTTGAAGATATAAAAGGTTCACAGCCAGATAGTGTACGAAAAGCATTGCTTATGTTACCTCTATGATCAGCAGTGTAGGTACCTACGAGTACTTCAAAAAGAATAATTAAAATTGTTGACGTCGGTCGTTTAAAAATTTATTTTATGCGTGATTTAACGACGTTCACACCTAATTGAATTTAAAAATAAGACCATAGGATGTAGTGACTGCTCACTTCATCACAGCCTCGATGGTGTTCGCAGGCTAAGGGGCTGACGTCACGCGAAGCCTTCGCACGGAAATGCTCGCGCGTTAACAACCGCTGATTGCATCATGATGATTCCTGCGTCATGATAGTAGAGTGATATATTTAAAGATATTAAAGTGTCTTTTTACACACGTACTAAAACAGCAAGATAAATTAAAGCTTGTGATAAACAAACTGTGGTGAATTCCGTCTTGAAAGGTAAGTCTCAGAATTTCATAGCTTACAAAAACATATGCTATGAAAGCGAAGCGCTCAGGGAGTAGGAGCCGCATCCTCCATGTTTGTATGTATGAGTACATTAACATACAAAACGCTGCAACCCGGGCGCGACCTGACTCCACCTCACACAGCCGTGTTGCATCTGGATTGTGACGCTGGTTTTTTAAACTGTTCGTATAAGGGGTGATTTATTCCAATCGTATCGCCAAAGCAATAAGAAGAAACTTGAAGAATTGAAATATTTTTTTTTTATTACTGCACTAGAATAATTAAAACTTAACACTAAAATGCGAGGTGTCGATTGTGTCTATGTTTTTCCTAACCGTTTAAAGTAAAAATTAGAAAAACTTGTTCTAAATATATTTTTGTTCACTAACTTAAAAAGTTCTTTCAGTTCGACACCTGATGGTTGCAGATGAAAGCTAGGCAAATATTTCCGATGTCGAGCGCGGGTGTCGGTGCAATCACCGCGCTCGATAGCTGACGTCTCCGGCACACGCCGATGCGACCGGTTTATGCATTCAGATTTTATGGGAACATTTATGGAACTGACTTCGCACTCAACGGATTTATGGGGAGGTGTTTGAAAAATTTTAAGAGGAAATTTTAGGGATTTACTATCATTTTTACCTTTGATATAAATATGCTTAGGGTATGTTAATTTAGTAATCAGATTTTAACGACAAAGAAGAAAAATGTGACACTCAAGAGAATTTTGTCCTTCTCGCTGATAAATATTAAAAACAAACATATTTTGCCGACTAATCACATCTTTTTAATTTACGCAATTACGTTTCTGATACACCTATATTGTCTAGTTTCCTGTCTGGTATAGTCGTGGCATGGTTAATCAGCAGGGCGTAGCAACGTTTCTATTAGGGCGGCGCGCATCGCGCAGATAGCGGTGATGTATGCGCCGCGCAGGCCGCTACAAATGCCTCGCACCCCATTACCGAGCCTTGTATCGCCGATCTAATCGCCATCGTGTTGTTTGCCCTAATTTGCTGTAAAGGTATTTATCCTATCTGTTTTCTTTAAAGTAATGTACATAAAAGGGCAACTCCTATAGAGTTGTACGAGTCAATAGTCGACGATAAATTCGAGTGGCCTGTCTGCCTGTTGCTAGGATAGGACATTAAAAGACGCCAATGCCTAAGGACTTCAATTATATTTCAATTAGCGAAGGTCTACAGTTATTATACTAAATACACTTACTTTTATTGACCAAAGGATCCTTCCCAACAGCGATCTCAGGCTAATTCAATTTGAGTTATCGCTGTGAATTAAGAACGCTAATGGCGCAGAGTGCAGCGAAATGCCTATTACACGAGAAAATTAACGTTTCCAACCAACGAGATGGTATTTAAGGGGAAATATGGCTCTGTCCGAAACAAGAGTGGGAGTCGGTGCGATTTATGCGATGCATCCGAGCCTTCCTTAGCGCATACCGCCGACTAAATTAAGTTACCGTTCCTTTTTCCCTCCCAACTGCACCACGCTCTAACATCTTTACTATTTCAACAGAGTGCGCTTTAATATGTGGGGCATTAAATTAGTTTGATGTTTCAAAACCTGTTTCTTGTTTATTCAACGTTTACATAATCAGTTTGCTTCTTTTCTCACTCGTATACCTTACGGAAACATTCCCGCGTAAACATCTTACCGAGTCCCTGAGCTGATTACTTTTAAAAACAATCTCAAGTAGCGACTTAAACTTGACAAGCTATTACTCGGCTCCGAGATTAAATTTCCCTAAAAGAATCCAAACTCGGCGGAAGTATTATTTATAGTCGAAAAACTAGATTTCATTTAGGCCAAAAACTTTTACCGTAAACAGAAAGTCGAAAGGGGTGCGAACGCAAAAAGGCGGCTTGATTCCTGCTTGATAACAATAGGCGTGGCGAGGTACGACCGTTGGATTTGAAGGAAGCTCTAGAGTTGCATGTATAAACCATTGCTGGTTCGGTTCGAAGGAAAAAACGGTAACGAGAAGAAAAAGAGTAATGTACGTCATGCGTTATCAGAAGATCGATGGCAGGATAAGTTTGTTGGTGAAGGGGTTGCGGAAACCAGAAAGTAAACAACGAGGTAGTTGATTAATCATTGTGAAATAGTATAGCAAACAAAGATAGCGCGGTGCCGCCGATTTTTCATGTTAAAAGGCTAATTTATACAGCAACAATAAAGTGAGAGGATAACTCGTTGATGGAGTGAGCGCTCTCGCAGATGAGGGTGCAATCAAGTACGGTTTTCTTATTTCACTCGAACAAATAAACCAACATTTCGCGTAAAGTTAGAGGAACCTATGCAGTTAAATGAAGGTTGTTTGTGAGTTTATAAGTTACTTAGATTCAACGTATTAGAAAAAGTCTAGTAGCATGAGTAAGACCGAAGACTCAACAATTCTTATTAAATATTTACAGGAGCCTTTTAATTAGCCAGTTTTAAAAATTAAGCCCTGGCCGAAGGGTCGGCTAATGGAAATTTATTTGTGCTTGAAGAAGGCACACTCAGTTTACTTTCATATAAAAAATACGAAAAATTTTAGTCTTATATTTTTGTCGAAATTTTTAAAAGTGTTAAAGATTTTGAAGTAAATATATTGAATAATAAAAATAATAAATTACTTTCGTAAACAAGAGAACCTGTTCGACTACCCACTTCATGATAAGTTCAGCGGGAATGTACCTCCTCTGAACTACAAACTCTTCTAATTACCTTTACTATTAATGTATTATAAGAGGTTCTATTCCGACATAGGCTTTTGTTGGGAGGTATTCTCATAATGAGTAGGTCGGAACGTCGCGACGATAACTTCGCGAGCTCGTTAGGCGTCGACGTCGTCATATTAACGAACTACAACTTTCTATGTGTTTAAGTTAATTATGTGTTTATTAAATGTTTATTTATATGCACAGATTGTTAATGAATAATTTAATGAGTGTTGATTTAGGTAATTTGAGCTTTAGACTGCGTTTCCAATTTGGAATTTCAATACGCACTAGAACCTATATAAAAAAAATCATACTTGCTGGTTTTAACAAAAAAATTATGTTTTGTCTAACCAATCTGTATAAAACCTCCTTATACAATTCGAATCTCTTTCCGTCTCTGGTAAAGCTAGAAAACTCTTAGTTTTTCGCAATGAAGCAGAAACTTCTTGCATCTTAACATCTGTTCGGAATGCGCGCTGAATGAGTTCTATGAATTCATTAGCATCTGAAAACATTTCGTTCAGGTTGTACGTCGGGGCTTAGTAATGTAAAGAATTTAATTATTCCATTAAACGGGACCGAGGTCTGGGAATCAATTGCCATTGTTTCAGTTGTTAGTGCGAAGGCTTTGGAGCGGTGCGCTTTGTGTAACTTTAGGAGGTTCTGTTTTGCGGAAATGCAGCGATAATTTGGTTTGCCGATTTAAATTTCAGCTTTAGTAACACGAAAGCTTTTCAAGGAAATTTACTTTTTGTTTTCAATACATTTTGTTTACAGAAATTGCAAAAATTTGCAAAATTGATAAAAATGATTTATCTACACATATCAAAAAGGATTAATAAAATCTATTCTCATTGTAAAACACTTATTATATATGGACCCTAAAGTCTAATAAGTACTCATACTCGTATGTACAAAGTCCCGAAACTTGGTACGATTATCTTATTGTATTCCAAAATCTAAGCTTTCTAGGTCTGTAAGTAAATTACTCGTAAAGCTTTTGAGAGAGCCGATCCGATAGTTGGGGCTCAGACAAAGCCGGTCAACTTGGCCAACTCCGGCCAAGTTTGTCCCCACCCCTCTGTTGGTTCTGTCGTAAGGAACTTTAATTGCCCTTAGACCCGCCGCGGGAACCGTCAATAGAGAGAATCTAATACGATTAGCAGATGCAAGTTTCCGAGTGGTTTTATCACAATATACTGTTTTGATAGGTTACGACTTTATAGTATTGTGTTTGGGTTATGTTAAGGTTAATAATTTTGAGTTTTATCAAAAGGTTTACTGTTATAAGAATAACAAAAGAGTATTTTAAATATACCTATTGTAAAAAGGAGGCTTAATACCTTATGTTTTTGTGATAATGATAATAAGTAATATGTAATCCTAATCAGTTATTATTTGCAAATCACGCGTTAAGATTTTGTCCGAGTCAATCGGACAGTTTTGTGCAAAGTTAGGGATAAATCCTGTCAAGTTTTGCCAAGTTTTGCCAACTTTCGCGGCTAAGTTTGCTTCCCCTCTGATGGTAATTCTGTCGTGAGGAACTTTAATGGCCCCAGGAAACTTCCCCGAGTGGGGATAGTCAATAGACATAATTTGTCACAATTTGCAGAGATGCAGCTTCTCAAAGCAAAACTATGAAGCCCTCAGATTGCATACACATAGTTAGGTACCGACCGCGCCCGGTGTTGCTTAACTTTTGTGATCGCACATTTGCACCATACGCCGAGCTACGAGTATGCGCTGTCAAGGAGTAATCTCCTTAAAGCTTTAAAATAAAAAGCGGTATTCAACGCGTTAACAAGAGAAACATATGTCAGCATTGTCGGAAGGCTCATATGGGAATGAGCAAATGTTTTTCGTAAACAATTTTTATTTGCAGGCTTACACGCACGGGGTGCAGGGTGGAGTAACGAATTAATTCCCGCTCGCTGTTCGTTGAATTTAATTTTTCTACACCACGAACGATTGGTATAAGTCATAAGAGACAACGAGATCTAAATGGCTACATTTTAGTCAATTGAAATAAATAACATAACAAAACATTACCAGCAATAGGCTTTAACTATTGCTGGTAATGTTTTGTTTAAGTAACGATTCACATTGACATAGACTTTTCCTTTATAACAAAGATGCAGTTTAAACGTATACCATATAACTACTGTAAACCAGTCTTATGCGTGTCTAAGGTTCTAAATATAAGTTTATAAGGTTTATTCTGTCTTTGTTGAAACTCTCATATATTATTAAGTAATTTTAAATTCATACTGAAGTTTATTCAGTAACAATAATGCCAGAAAAATTAATACAATAACCATTTAGGTCACGCTTCTCACTTGGCCCACACGCACCTGATAAAGTTTTTATTTAACACGCAACTGCTTAGTTCTGAAACAGCAATTAATACCGTCCGCTGTCCTCGCTCACAGGACAATACTTTAAACACGAACACATAAAAAACCGGCCAGATGTACATAATAGGATCTATTATAAGCGAAGCGATGAAAACAGAATTAACATCGGTTCAGCCGCTTTAAATCCATACTCGAACAAACGCACAAACAAAAGGAAACAATTTTATAATAATAGAGATAACTTTTTGAAGACGTTAGTTTATTGTGTAGGTTAGTAAAAGCTAGTACTAAGGGGGCAGACCCCAGGAATGCAGTGAGATGGTCCTCTACGTGCGTTTATTGCATTTTTGAGAACACCCCCTCCCAGAATGCAGCCCCCGCCCTGTGTCCAGTCCCTGAATGTTTTACATCGCTGCCTTTGGAATCTAAGGAAGCTTTCTCAGTTTTTGAATGACAAAACCTCGGGATTTGAGACTGTGTGTTGATTTTTATACGATGTAGTGACAAACGTAAATCAGCACAGGTAGTTGATTTTTTATGAAATACCCTTTGTAAAATACTCGTATAGGTACTTTGGAATTCAAACGAGAATAGGAAATGAATACTTTTTAATTGGCAAGACATTAAATTCCCTTCAATTTTGTTCGAGCGAGGTTCCATGGGGTTCTCCGGCGGCGGCGCACCCCTGAGCAGCGATCAGTGAGCTCTCAATAATTTCCCTTAGGTACGCATCGGCAAATTGACTCGTGAAATTGTTACTCTCTTAGAATTTCAACAATTCGTCATTCCACATTGAGGCCCGCGGCCATCTTTTATTATCAACTTTTTGTTTCCGATAACAGCCGAGGCGAAGTCTCCCGACTCTTGTTATAATAGAATTTCTTCGAATCGCCGTTTTAATAATTCACTATAGCGGACACTAATACCGTAGAAATAAGCAGGATTTCAAATAGCCGTCACACGTAGACATACTAGTATTTCTACTTCCAAAATCTAATAACACACGCTTTAGGTGTAACTGTGCGAGTAACAACAGCTCTCCTAACACAATAAAAAATACTTTAAGGTTGATTATTCAGGCATAATATCAATATTCTTGAAATCATTTCACGAGCCAATATTGTGGAAAATGTAGGTTCAAATACCTGCTTTTTGTATTGTGTTTTTCGCTTAAATACTACCGTTTGCGCACATCTCCGTTCATGTGGCACGTTTTTTCAGAGAACGCTCCCGGAATAAATTTACTTCAAGTTGGATAAAATCCTAATTAAGATCAACGGCCCGGCTCGTTTTAAAACAAAAACAGATTCATTATACGGACATTCCATTATAATGAAAATCACTTTTAGGTTTAGAAAGGTTTTGCGCCATCTACATTCAAGAGTTTAATGAGAAAGATTTTTTTCTCTATTTTTAAGTTAAATTTAACAAAGTGTATAGCGGAAGGGCTGGAGCATACACCACCACGCTGCTTCAAAGCGGCCCGACTATCTATACCTACGTTTATACTTTTTTATTCTATCTAATCTAATTTATATTAGAGTGGAATGGTAATTATTTCCCATAGATCGGTCACACCAAGACGGGCGGTGCACGTCGCCAACTTTTTTAATTTCGCCAAAACCGTTGATCCCCAAGGACTTTTGGGTGCGACTCGTTAAAATTAACAATGGAATATTGGCGCTTGATTAATGGCCGATTTCCTGCGTGAATTTTAAATTCGGGAATTATATTACCATTTAAATAGAGGCGGTGTGAGGCAACACTGCCACGGTAATTACATTGTAGGTGCCGGGAGGAGCTCAAAGAGAAATTCGGTAGAAGAATTACCCTCGATAAATTGCAATTCTGACTTTGTACTGCAACATATTTGCAAGTGATGCTGAAAAATTACTGCGAGAAACGCGCTGTCAATTTACGAAAACAAGTATATTTAAACCTTCGTGGAAACGTCGGTTACAAAGGCTGAGATATAAGTGGAATTTTCCTTTGTTTCCTATTTAGTCTCTGTCACCGGATTTCAATTCGACATTGATAGTGTAATTTGGTCACTACCTAGAAAGCACAAATAGATACATTTTATTATTAACCTCTTTTCAGCAGTAACACCAAAATTCAGCGAATTGATGATCAATTGAACCCTAATACAATTAGCGAGAGTTTTTAAAAGAGAAA
The DNA here is from genome assembly GCA_018250795.1 of Clito sp. Burns02. NCBI lineage: Eukaryota > Metazoa > Arthropoda > Insecta > Lepidoptera > Hesperiidae > Clito > Clito sp. Burns02. The sequence continues at coordinate 1,641 of DWOF01000299.1, read as the reverse complement.
CTCATTAAATTTTCAATGCCCTTTATTTCCTCTCAACAGAATTGTCGTAGCCGAATAAACGTTATCCGAGGCTATAAAAATTTACTGCCAACCATCGACAACGCAATGCAATTAGAATTTAACCCTTTGTTGGTACTTAATGACCCCTCAAAACCGGCCCGATAGAAAAATTTACGGCGCCCGAATCGAATACGCTAAAACGTTTTGGTTAATTACAGACAGTACAAATTACTTTAAATAATTAAGATTTATTATTCGGCCCAGGCTGGTTTGTTCATCGCGTCGCCATGTTGAGATTCTGTGAGGTTATATACTCGTAATAGTAAAGAAATCGTTTAACATTTTAAACTTTAAAATAACTGCAAAGGCGCAAAGTGGCGCAAGATTTAGGAAAATTCCCTAAAAATACAAAGCACATAGGTCGCGTGTTGCGGATTCCGTGTTCTCATAGCGCTGCCTCTGTGTTTAGACTGCACTGTGCTCTAATTTGGCTACTTACCCTGCGTTTAGTGCCGCAGCCCCTCATTCCAATGTGAGTTACAGTCTGTAATCACAGTGCTCTGTATTAATTCCACAGTTGTACAAATCATATCGTGTAATCGCTAAATAGTGTATCCGTGTTTTAGTTGACACAGTAAATTTTGGTTACATAAAACAGATGAAAAATGATATGTTATACGATATAGGCAGTGATAATCTTTTAATAGGTGGTAGAACTTAAAGTTTGAAGTCGGGTGTGGATGTCCATGGGCAGCAGTGACCACTTAACCTGACTGGCAGCTATCCAGCAATAGTAATCAACATGCCCATTATCTATCTCGGCGCGAATTACAGGGCAGAACAAAAGGTCCATATAACGAGGGCAGATCGGTCCGTCATTATTTATCAATCGCAGTTCGGTACAATTAAGTGCGAGCCCGTCCCGAACAAATTGGGAGGCGACATTGAAAAATGCTATGACTTTTGTTACCATGTTTATTTGCCGTATGAAAAGTAAGGAAAATTGATTGGGAGCATTGAATTTTGCGTACGTTTTGAAACGATTTCGATATTTAATTGTATTGAAATAAAACTAAATTAGTCGTTCCATGAAATGTAATGTCTGTTGGGTTTTATAACAAATTGATCAAATGCTACATTTGTTCGGTAGCACACGTATTCAACAGTGTATTCTTATTCAATTATGTGTGTTGTGTGATCCCTTTTGAGAAATGTCTGCAGTCATAGAAACTGCATACATACAAAAAATCCAGCTTACTACATAGTTCCTGTTTAGAAGCTATTTAAAAATAAAACCGAACAGAAAAACTGTACGCAAAATGCGCTGCTCATTTTAAAAACCGCTCGCTAACTCGAATCAATACATGATTAATATCTAAGCTTTTATGAAACCGCACGAGTTTAATATGAAAATAACTGAAACGATACAAAATGCATATTAATGTGCAGTGAATAGTGGCCGCTATCTTGGCCGCATCGCCGGGCATCTCTCATACCGATGTTGTCGATATTAAAATGTTAACTTGTTTGCATTATGTGTATTTTCATTTTATACCATTGGAATATTCATATCTGGATAGCTTTTCAATATTTTCTTGAATACACATTTTTTTATCATTTAATATGCATTATATTACCTAC
>DWOF01000298.1:0-11178 GCA_018250795.1 Clito sp. Burns02 | reverse complement strand
ACATTAAATAATAATAATTATTAGTCATGCCGATATTATATAATAATCATTTTAATAATATTAAAGCAATATATTTCTATACATTCGCATATTTCAAATAATTATAACATTTCATTATACATTAATAAAAACATTTTAATTGCAGCACCATAGAAATAGATGTGAATAGATAATCCCCTACGACAGAAAGAAATCTTGAAGTATACTGCATGATGTTCTCACACGTTATGGCTTCCCCAAAGTTTTAAATCTATCCTGATTTATTTCTATGTGTACTGCAACAATTTTACTAGATATGGTAATAAAATGGACCGCAAATTACCATGAAAATGCTGCACAGCACAAAATCGCATAAATTTTAGCAGTATATTGTTATTTGTTTAAAATGTTCCATTACTTATTTGTATTTCATTATTTACTGTGATTGAAATAAAGGTAAGCATTTTTTTTCTAGGCATTAGCTAAATTATGGACCTAAGCAAAAGCATACCATGTTAAATTATTTTACAATTATATATGTATGTACATAAAAAAATAACCGAAGTTGTTGCAATACTTAAAAATGGAGACATTATTATTAACAAATAAATCTGTGATATGAAAATTGATTTCGCGTACACCAAATTTCTAATTTAAAACATATATTGAAAACTTTCTCCATTGATACATGATCTTGTTGTGATAATATATTTATATTTACATAGTATACTCCAATAGAGGCAACTAATATTGCTGTAAAGTGAATACAAACTCACGGTCAGAATCTAAATATAAATCCAGATACATTCAGTGATTGAAGATAAGAATTAGTATTATTGACACAACTATGATCAATATGATTGCCAAGTACACCTTCTTCTTCCTTAGCTTGTTCTGAAATGAAAAAACAAAAGATAAATAGATAACGCTTCATTTTTAACAAGAAAACGAAAAAGAAAAATATATTTTAACCACCAAACCTCTTTATTAAAAGTGGAACAACATAAAAGATTATTATGATAATCAGCGATATGCAATCGCCCTCAGTATACATATTCCTTATTATTATTAGTTCATTGTACCAAAATTTACCTTATAGTTGGCAGCTTGACGCAATTCCTGTGTGCCACTCTCCACACTATGGGCGGAATACTCCACATTGGACTCTATGGAATCAACCACTGCGCCTTGGTCGTGAATGATTGTGCCAAGCTCCTTGAATATCTGGTTCACGTCAATTATGTCATTCTGAAAACCATTTCAAACATTTTATTATTGATTCCTTTAGAGTACATACGAGTATGTTACATTATAATGATGATGATTTAAACATCTAATTAGCGTAGGTTTAGGATTTAAAAATCATTAGCGATAATTGACGTATATATGTACCGCGCATGTTTAATTCGATCGATGTAGTCTACAATAAACGTAGCTCTGCAATCGTGAATCATTAATGAATATTGATCGCTCCGTCAAAATGAATGCAATTGACGCTCAAGTGAACATGTAACACGTTTCATGGAACGCTGAAGAATTAAAGTTGTATTGAGGTCACCACTAGCGACACTTTCAGCCACACCCTACATGCAATCTATGAATGTTAACATGGGGCCGCCAATGAAATTACTACTATAGTTAACACTAAGCTTTGTTTAAAATACTTTTGTTTATTTACATTATGTTCTGAGAACTAAGGATGACAGCTCAGGTGGCCTGCGCGCTCGTTTGTTGCTATACCGAAATACAAAAAAAATGAGATGAGATGAGATAAAGTACCTCAAGTTGCCTGATGTCTCTCTCCCGTTCCTCGAGCTCAAGTAGTTCACGTTCTGTTTGCATCGTCAGCTGCTCCTGCTTGCGCACGCTTGTGTCATTCATCTCCACCAACTCTTTGTTGTTACCTATGTTTATAAACAAATATTTTTTTTTGTATATACTCTAGTATTAGCATTACTTCTTTTTCTTTTTGTATCTTTGCAAAGATAAAGCATATTTCCTTATAAACCCAATTTTAGTCATAATAGCGTGAGAAATTGTAAACTTTGTTTCAATCTCTAAATGTTTATTAGAATTTTTTTTCATCATATATGTAGTAGATAAATTGTAACAACATATAAAAGTAACTGATTAAAAAATTTTAATTGAATTAATCATAGCAGTGTGTAACAATACAAGGAAAACACAAACTAATTGCAGATAAGGTAGTAACTATAAACTAAATGTACAGTAGTTATTATAAACAACAGTAACAATAACAAATATTTGCAAAGAGATTTACAACATAGGGTTGCATTGTTTCACAGGAAATGTTAAACAATCGGTCTCTGGTACTATTTAATGATAACAAGAAACATCAGTGGAACAGACTGAATGTGTATTTTGACTTGCATCAGTTCTGCAGAAAAAGTCTTGGCCTAAAGATAAACAATAAATGAGTAGCGAAATATGTGAAAGGGTACTTACTGATTAAAGCGAATGGATCTCCCATGGTTTGGGCTTTGACCTTCCTGACATCTTCCTTAGTTTTCTGCGCGGCTGATCTTTGTGTGGCCTGTGGTACAGAATAATAAAAAAAAATTCAAAATAATCTCTTCTTAGTATTTATTTAGTAGAACGTTTATCCCAAACCACAAATTCCCTATTAACTGTAGTTAATAACTTTTTATCGTACCTGGAAAGCATTGAGAGTAGCCATATATTCATCACGGAGACGATCCCGAGTCAACTTGCTGGCTGGTTTATCAGTGGGCAGTTTCATCAGCTCCATAAGCATGACAGAAGTGTCCTTTGCCAACTTCTGAGTATAGTTCTGGATTTGACGCCTGTTTATTTAAAAAATACATATAAAAAATACACATGTATACCTAACACAAACTAATATTGTAGTGCCAAAACAATACTCACAGTTGATTTCTGAGCTCCTGTGTATCTTGAGGAGTTTGCAACTGATTGACCATCTTGGACATAGATGATACTGCATAGTACATGAAACAACATTCAGAATAAATAATTGACAAATATCATTAATTTAAATAGATATCCAGTGTTGGACTGAAACTTGAGCTTTGGCTATATAACCCATCTTCAGCCAAATATTTGGCTTCAGAACTTTCCATGCCCCACAAAACCCTCATTGGGTGAACTTAAAACTTCTTAATCTATTTTCACATTTCCTTATAAAATGCTACAAAAATTCACACAATAACATTTTTTTTCTTATCAGGACAAAGAATATTAAACATAATATGTGTATATTGATTGATTATACAGAATATCACATTATGACGCATTCAGATGATAAAACAAACACTGAAGGCTTACCATTTTGTGATATCTTCTTTATATTGCTTGCAACTGTTTGCGAAGAACGCTCAAAGTTCTCGCTCTCCCCATACGACACACCTCCTTGATATGACGTGTCCATCTTGATTTAATTGTAATAGCCAAGTAATATTTTATTAACTCGTCAAACTACAAAGCACCACTTTGCTAGCACTACTGCAATAATATAATTACATTAAGAAATGTAAAATCCAATTACAACTTGAGATGCTCGAGACAAGACTCACGAAATTATGACGCTGACGTTTGTTTGTAGTGTTACTAGTGTTAGCCGTGCATAGTTTTGATAATAGCGATGTCAATCTAAGATCGATTTAATTGAACTATTAAATTGATTCTTGTAACAAACCACTAAATTAATATTTCACCCTACATAACCGTAATTTGATTTCTTTCTATTTTAGTAAAATAAGTTTGTTGATTACATACACTTTCCTTACAAATCTATTTAATACAACAAACATAATATGTACTGAATCGAATCGGACCAATCGAATGTCAATATTTATTGATAACCAACGCCTTTACGCTAATTTTCCATGTCAATAATGTTTTGTTGTTCCTTAAAACTACATTAAAAATACTCTGTGGTGTCTTGTATTATCACTGTAGCCCTATAATAGAGATATTATATACAGTCTATGGTATCCACAGAGAACGGTAACTTTGTTTTTTGGTGGTGTCAGTTCAGTTCATTCATTTCATAGATGATTATTTATTGCTCTTTGGGTGATTGATTGATACTTATCCGTTCCGTTCGTGTCGTGTCCTCATCTTCGGTGGTCGGGGCATCCAGTCTAATAGTTTTTGATCATCATCTTCAATATAATATCGCAGATTTAGTTAATCATAATTTGTCATATTTAGTCTTCCACACAACCAATGTGTAGTTTTACGATAGTAGACTGAATGCTTTGGCAGGGCGACTAACTTTTACAAGACTCGATTGTTCGTTGCAATATTCAAGTAGTCAAATCAAACTCTCTTTTCCATGTTTTCTAACTTATTAGAAGTGATGTAAATTCTACATACGATAAAACAACAACCCAAAGAAGCGAATTATTTCATGGCGTTAAGCCCCAGGTGAGAATTAATTTTGATAATTTGTAAAGGTGGGTAAGTTTAATTTTTTATCTCAAAAGAAGTTTTGCAAATTTCACTTTATGACAATTTTCGATTTTAAAGTAAAGTACTTAACTGCAATTTTTATTTTATATGATAAAATAACACCTAAAATTCAGCAAACATTAATTTTACCTAAAGTTAACGGAGAGTTTTATGTAGGTACCTACTTACAAAAACTGCATAAGTGTAGGTAGGCGACAACGTTTTGTTCCAGAAAAGAATAGAAGTGTGCACATTTCGAGACTTAGAGTTCATTAAGGAATCACGTGTTTTAATTTCATTTTAAAAGTAAGTTCTTTAAGTTGTGTAAGTTTTTCAAATCATTTGGCAACGTATCAAATAATTTAGCACCATTACAGAATATTTGTACTTAGTTTACCATGGTTTGTTCGTATTCTAGGAATGTACACGTGTTTTTTCCATTACGAAAATTTCTTTTTCCTTTAAGTTTATTAGTTGTTAAATTGGTAGGTACATAGGGGTAGGCATTGAATACAGCCATATAAGAACCTAATAGGGGCAATATTGTTGATCTCAGCTTTTTAATGCGGACCTACCAAGAACACGCACCTTCCGAGAACAAGTCTGAAATATTCTTCTGTACCTACTTTGATAACGGTAGCATAATATTTTCGTTTTTGCTTTTATATGTTGCAGGTAATAATTTATATATTATTTTTACTTTAACAACAGTTGGCCCTGTCGTGTAGCAGAAGAAATGGATCCGTCAATTTATTTACAATATTCTCCACCAAATGGGTTACCGCAGGAATCAAAACTTGCGACCTATATGGTGAGTGTAAGACTGCATTTCCTCAGAGGGAGAGAGATATCCAGTATCTTTCCAACCCTACATCATTACATATTCAGTGATGCAGGAATTGATCATACACAATATATTCCACTATTATATTTTTTGTTTCAGAATAGGAACACTTCCACACCAACCCGATCTCTAAATCAGGCCATGGGCAAACTTAGTTTAGAATCGTCACCCACAGCCGCTAAAAAGGTTAGTTTCAAACTGTTCCCGGTGTTGTAACTACAATAAAATTTAAATTAAATGGAAATTGCAGTAGCTAGTTATTATCAATTACTTCATAGATTTAACATTAACATTACAGAATGTGTATAGTGGACTTCTTTTATTGTTACACAGGTACTCATAGGCGACTTCGTCCCAATGAACTATTATACTGCTTCGCCGAATATTCTTCAGGAATCGCCTGAGAACTCTCCGCCTTCAAATATAGCGGCAGGGTCAGCTAGTGCTCCACAGGTCCATCAGGTTAGTGTTGTATTTCTTATAAATTTGTAGGTTTTTTTTGTGTTAATTTTCATATTAGTAACCGTTATCTATTATCACTTACCCCGTCCTACCCACTAGAACCTTTGTTTGTTGCTTGTGAAAGTAACCCCTCCATTGAAACAAGGTAGTTCTTGTGATAACCTGACAACTTAAATTCATGACCACCGTCTTAGCTTCCATAATCCGTGCTGAAGTCTACATCCTGCCGCAGATAGGGCTCTAGTTTTCTTAGTGTCTTGGATGTGGATGTTCATGGGCTGAAATGAACACCAATCATAGTTGTTTGTTTTTTTTAAAGGTAAAGCTATTGAATAATATAATTATTTCCTAGTTTTCCAATATGTAGTTCACATTTAGGTTGTTTTAGACAATATTGTTTTTTGGCTACTTTTTGTCATAGCCATACCTTTTTTCATAAACCCAATGTTTAAATGTCTACTAAAAGTATACAATGAAAAATTAATTGGGATACGCTTTAATTTTTACAATGATTGCCACTGAATGATGACAAGTACAATTACAACCTACTACTTTAAAAAAAATAAGTGTGTAACTTCCAAAAACTTTTTTTGCATTAGACATATTTTGTTGTCTTATGATATCTTCATAGTATTATTCTTTGACAGGAGAATGTTGGTGGCACCACATATTTTTACTCCACAAACTCCGACAGCCTCAATAATACTGCGGGGCTAAATTCCTCCTCTATCGGTATGATTATGTTCCAATTATTGATTATAATGTAAATAATGATTGCTTACGTGTTCCATTAGCGTTAGGTTAGAATAGGCTGGTTTGAAATAACACAATTCAAAATAGCTTTTAAAATAATGCTTGAAAAAAAAATTGCTTTTGCTTGCTGATTTAATGACATTGCTTGTCTTATTATGTTGGGTATATGGAAGAAAGGGAGCGCTAGTTTTTATAAATTTGTTTTTCAGCTATCCATACATAATGTTTAACACATCACTGGATTAAATCATTAAGTTTTTTCATTATATGTATCTCTTATCTATATTATATTGAGATTCTATTTGTGTGTTAAATTTGTATGGGATATTGCATTTTCATATAAGATCTTTGTTCGGAAGTTCCCACTTGAACTAGAATTACAGTATAGTCGCATTTTATAGGTAATGATCAGTGCATGGGCGCTGTAGTGCCTCCGGGGCCGCCGCCTCCTAACCCATATGCGTCGCAAATGTATTCGGGCACACCGACTCATATCGGCATGGGTCCTTCTAAGTCGGGTAAGAAAAGTATATATGAATGCGACTTCGGTTACCCTGTTTCTTTTATGCTATATGAAATAATATGTTTTATTACGACAGGCCTTGCTGCATCGTTCTATATGCCTGAGACGATAAGAGCTGAAATATATCAACGTAATGATGAAAGTTACATTCAGCCGGAAATCCTGCCTTATCCAGGTAACCATCGTATTCTTATGTAGATATGTTTCTAGGATGCTTATTACCATCTAGGATGTTTATTACCAAGTGTACTAACTGTACTGATATCTTAGATCTGCCGGAGAATGTGGAGATGTACACGGAGCTTGTTCCCTTGGAGAACTGGTCTCCTCATTCCATGGCTACTTCATTCCGCGCGACGCACCGTCAGACTGGATATCACTACGCGCTGAGGCGCCTCCACGCCTACTCTGCCGTTCTCACCAAAAGAGTAGAGATGTGGAAACAGATCGATCACCCTAACGTTGTCAGAATGTATGAGTTCTTTGTTACTCAGGCGTTCGGAGATCACTGTAAGTATTTTATGTGTGTTTTTCGTTCGCTCGATTAGTCTCGGACAACATTTGTCAACATTATGAAAGTTTTTGCCATCGATATTTAAACTGCAATATTGTTACAGCTCTGGTGATAGTGTATGACTACCACCCGATGAGCCTTTCGCTGATGGAGAAGTACTTGATGGGTAGCGCCAATGGCAACTCGTCGGACGCCGGCCCTGGGTACCATGACCCATTCTCCTCAGATCCGGACGCACCGCGCCCTTATACTCATCAAGTAAGATTCTAACTGTGCCTCCTTTATTATAGCAAGTATTCTTCTATAAGCGTCGTTATCTGAAGGTTTGTCAGCACTTATGAGGTTGATTAATTTTCGTATTTTATTACGAATAGAAAAACGCTATGCTTCGCGCGGTCGCTTCGGGCGCACTGCTGCCGGAAGCTGTGCTGTGGAGCCTTCTTGTACAACTGACAGCAGCGCTGCGTGCTGTGCATACAGCTGGTCTAGCTTGCAGGTAAGTGAAGAATATAAAAAGTGACCTCACCCCCTGCTTAGGCGTAGTCGGGTATAAACAGGAAATGAGCTTACGCTGATACGGTAGGAACAATCAAAACTTGTATTCCGTGTACTCGTAACACTAAGTTTTAAACAGATGTTAATACATAGTAATAACTTGCCACGAACGCAATCTGTAATATAAACAATCACTAACCTTGTTACATAAATGAGATGGATCGTTGTTAGTTAATATGTGATTATTATGATTAACTAGGTTCCAATAACATTAATTATTGGCACAAAATAAATCTGATAATTACAAGTAAACATATTCATCGATAGTATCATATTCGTAATATCAAGAGTAGGTATATCCTGCTTATATAAGACGAACTGCAACATTGCACAATAAGTTGCGGATGGCACGGAGCGTAATAGAATAATAGATCACTTGACGAAAATAGCTATATGAGAATCACACGCAAGGCGGCGAATAATACATTTCGAATTGATTAATATTAGAGGGAGACTGATACCTATTCAATAGATACTTGTTCATTGGTATAATAACATTGTTTTTTTAAAGAGTATCAAATGTATTTGCATATCTGATGTTACGTGGTCACTGCGGCTATGTTTTTATTGCAAAATAGGATATTGACTTTTATTGGTTAGCCTTATTGTCATTGCTTTCCTTATGTATTTGTGAGTATGATTGTTATTTCGATTGTTCAGAAATCTTGATGCATCGAAGGTGATCATGAATGGTTGCCGCGTAAGAATATCGTGGTGTGCCGCCACTGACGCCATGCTCTCCAATGCAAGTGATGTCAACCAGGTATTGTTAATTTTTTATTCACTTATCGTCTTAATGAACTTTTTTTATCTTGTTTCGTTGGCTTTACTTGTTTTGTGTTTGGTACGCAGGCTCAGCAAGACGATTTGACAGCGCTGGGGCGTTTGGCGTTGGCGCTCGCGTGCCGTTCCTTGCACTGCGAGAATCTGCCCGCGTCTATGGACCTCGTAGCGCGCACTTACTCCCCAGATCTCAAGAACCTCATTTTGTATGACAACTCCTTTATTTTTGACCACTTAAATTTTTACCCATACTTTGTGCACTTTTAAGACTGCTGGACTTGCCGGTTTCTATAAGTAAGACGTGAGACCATTCATAATTAATAATATTGCTGTTTATTATTACTGAATACTAACGATAAAATTTACAACATTGTTTCTATTGACTTGACATGTGAACTATGAACAACCACGTGTCATATTTATAGTGTACAATTAATTAATGTTTATAATCAAATCGTTAGGTACTTGCTGTCGACGTCGCAGTCTCGTCGTTCAGTCACTGATCTCATGCCTATGATCGGAGCCCGGTTCTACACCCAGGTATACAAAATAAATTCCATTAGACCGATAGATCATAAGTTACGATAGTAAGAAATAATGGCGCTCTATGAACCATAAATGGCTGATAATTTATTATTGAATGTTAGGTGGAGGCTCTTGAACGCAGAGCGGACGCGCTGGAAGACCAGCTTGCCAGAGAGCTGGACAACGGTCGCCTGATGCGTATTTTGATAAAGCTCGGCGTTATTAACGAAAGGCCTGAGTTAGTATACATACGTTTTTTTTACGACTTTGTAATGCATTAAAATTTTTGCACTATTAAAACCTTATTTATTTATCTATCAGATTGAACATGGACGGTTCCTGGAGCGAGACCGGTGACCGTTACTTGCTGAAACTTTTCCGGGATTATATTTTCCACTCGGTCACCGAAGATGGCCGCCCGTGGATAGACCTCGCTCACGTGGTCTACTGTCTGAATCAACTTGATGGGGGTTCCAACAATAGGGTAACAGTCACATTCAAATAATTCATAAGCACGTTTATGTATCTATGGTGTGTACAAGCGATTTTCATTTTCCATTTTTAGTAGTAGAAAACAGTGTGGCTCTAGTTTGTTATAAAGGCAACATTTTCGTAAACTAACAGGTATTATTTAATTTTTCCCAGGTGGAGTTGATTTCGCGCGACGAACAAAGCGTGCTGGTGGTATCATACGCCGAACTGAAGCACTGCCTGGAGCAGGCTTTCGCGGAGGTGATGCATGCCTCCATCGGGGCTCCCTAGCCCTCGACTACCGGGGACCCCGAGCCCCGATCACACGCGTTCGAACAGAACGGACCGTCACATAAACTGAAGCTTTCGTTCGACACGTCGACAGAAGAGGAACGTCCGAGACGTCGTACGCGTACCCCGCCGCCGACGATGACGCAGTTACCGCTACCGTTGCCGGTGTCGATGACCCCGCCTCCACTCCCACTGCCCCTACCGACTCCGCCTCCCGGGTCCCATTACATATTCGCGTGGCCCGCTCTCGTACCTTACTGCTATGGGTGCACGGTGAATCGCTTCTGTTTCGTGCCACCCATCCGTCCTAAACGACCTAAAACACATCCACCTCGTAACAACAATAACGTGTAACAACCATCGAATTGGGCAGCAGTGGGACTAAAAGCGTGCATCGTCACACGTAATCCTATATTCACTACGCGCCTTCTCTAACGAGTAATACGGGATTAGTTTGGGATGTCCGCGTACGTGTCGCTAGGTAGTGTTTGACGGTCCTTCAGTTTAAACAGTTTTAAGTGTATCGAGAATAATTAGTTGTAAAAAAAGACTCGAGAATATTGAATATAAGTGTTTTAAACATACAAAACTATAGAACTATATCCGCGACTTACTCAATATATGTGCCTAACTATGAACATTTAATGGTTCAAGTGGTATTCACAAGATGATTGATGCGGTTACGATATCTATTTAGTATTTTAAGTATTTTAAGGTTTCGTTAATGCCTGGGGACTATGAATGCATGATCATAGTCCTACGTCCAACAGTGTTCTAATACATAAGGTTGATTAAAAAGAGAGAGAGAAATTGTGCCCGTGTAATCAAATATTTTAAACTAATTCTTGAAACTGATGCACATAGTTTTTTTGTTTTAAAATTTTAATTTTAAATAATCAAAGTGCATAAAATGAGTGATTACGATATTTTATTAACTGGTGCACACAGGTTTTTTGTTTTAAAATTTTAATTTTAAATAATCAAAGTGCATAAAATGAGTGATTACGATATTTTATTAACTGGTGC
>DWOF01000297.1:0-11185 GCA_018250795.1 Clito sp. Burns02 | reverse complement strand
TAATATTTGTATGAGGTCTGACACATCGTTCCGAATAGTAATTTTATTATTATGCTTTGTTTAGAGATCACCATTTGGCTTGATGAAACGTAGGTACAGTTGATATTTAATTTGATAGCGAAGAGCTGAGCAAACAAAATTATCCTCGTAGACACAAGTGTCGGTCGATAAAGAAAACTACACATATTCTCACCTCTTCGCTAAACAAGAGCTCTCGGCGCGGGCACGGAGAACAAAGCAGAAGTTTTCCCCGCACGAGATTCCTTTTTCTTTGTTTGGTGTATTTATTGTAAATCTACTCATACCAGCCGCCGCCCGTTAAAAGTATTCGAACATAACTTTTGACTCGAGCTTTTGCGTGGCTTGCGTGGTTCTGAAGTTATTGCGATGAAATCGTTTTTACGGTTCCACTTTAAACACTTGTGTATCGTACGTGTGTTTTGTAGGAATTGTTGTCTAAACGTTAGAAATGTTTAACATTTTTATTTTCAGTCGTTGTTTTGAAGGTATTATGAAATTTACCATTTTTTTTCTATGCTGTCAGTGAGCGCTCGAAAGCTCCCAAGCCAGCAATACCAAAAATAATTCTCAAAAACTACTGAACCGGTACTTACTAATTACTGCGGTATTTACTAATTTTTGTACTCTGTCTATATACATAAACAATATGCTTATATTTTACTGTATTACTTTAAAGAATATTGTACAGAAAATGCAAAACCATTGGTAGAATACTGGTCAAAAGCGAAGCAGATGCGAGCGTGGACCTTCTCGTTAATATGATTTCCTGCGCCTCGCCGCTCGTGGCGCTTTCACTAACTTAGTTAACTTGCGGTGAATTTATTTCATACACATGGAAATACTCTGTAGCGTTCTGGTCACTGTTTTAGCTCTTACGGACTTAGGCAAGATATTTTAAAATGTTCGATTCTGTTTTAGTATTATGTTAAAACTTGTGTTTTTTTTTAATGAGTTGTGCTATAAAACAAAAGTAGCTAATATAATTAAATCGATTAAATATCTATAGCTTTCTCTATAATATGTTATGTCCAAAGACTTGCATGTTAGTATTCTTGAAGAAGCCTTAAAAAAAAAATTTACTGCTATTTTGTAGTCATTGAGATAAAAATAAATAATATCTAAACGAATTAAAAGAACTCCTTGTTAGTATACTGGTTTTTATACAAGGTATTGCTGAGAGCCGTCGGTGCGGAGAATATAGTGGAGGAAATGCGAGGGAATGCGAATGCTGCGACATTGTCGTTAATATGATTTGCTTCGGGAACTCGCTACTCGTGACGTTTTAACGAAGTTGCTGACTCATAGTAAGTTTATTTTATTTAGTTAAAAATTAAAAGCAAACTTATATGAGTACATCTGAAGTAGACCATATCAGTTTATTGTAGGTAAGAATACATCGCATCAGCAATTTGGTTAGTACTCGTAAAATATTAAGCTAAGATGGATCTAGCATTGCCGATGTATAATTACATTAAAATAGAAATGGTATACTATATCATAATAAAATAAGGTAAAGGTCCATTAGTGAGTGATGTGGCCACGGGAAGTGCTACAGAAGATGTGTAGTGGGCAGGGGGCGGTGGAGGTCCAGTCTTGAAGATCCTCTCGGGGAGCCCCCTTGCCCTCCCTCCGGCGCCGGACGACTTGCTTATTCTATCAAGCGTGGCGCACACGAAGGCGCCCTGCACCGACGCGCCGCACACACCCGCCAGGCATTATACGGCCGGCCACCACTCCACTATGTCAATACAATACGCTCTCTTCAACTGGACTTAGATTATTTAGAAAGCACTTGTAACGCTCATATAAGAAGCGCCACGGAAGACGTATTCGACGTCACAATGGCTGGTACGTGTCGGCCGGAGCTAAGGCGGGATACGCCGGGAAAGATTACGATCCTAAAAAAACAGAGTCCAGTCGAGTGCCTATATAGCGCTATATTTCTTTTAACAATTATTTCTTTAAGAAGGTAGCTTTCCATTACATGTGGTTACTTAATTTTACCTCAGAACTACAAATAATTTTATTTTATTCCAACATAGTACCTATAATGGAAAACAATCTGTATTGCAAATCCTGCAGGGCTTGAATGGGTAGGTTTATAAATCCATATTGTTATCGAATATGTATGCAGAGCTGACAGATGCATTAAACATGACAGGGAAAGACCATCAGTCATATCAGCGCCTACGGGAGGAGGCGTGAGAGTGCGCGCTTGGCCGCGGATTATCTGCTACGCGGCTACGTTGTAGCCCTTTGCTACGCGCGTAGCATTAGTACGCGGATAAAGATCACATCTAAATGTGTTTAGAAGGGGATCATTCCGAAATGGCCCTGTATTGCAAATGCACATTTCAATACGGTCCAAAACCCAAATATAATTTCAGTAAATTTATTTTTAAAACGTAGTACCAAGATAAATATCATTTGGATGTGCTACTTTATTGTCGCTACGTTCACACTAACGTTTGAAAATCAATAAGCCTTTAAAATAATAAGTCTCAAAGCGAGGATCGTTTGAGACGGTGTGTGTTCCAGTTCGTGAGCAACGAGGCACACACAAACCAGGCAGGGCGCGGAGACACCGGCTCATGTGTGGGTACTTTCATAAATCTGTCGGGAGATATATGAGAGCGCAATTTCCGGTATCCGGCCATTAGCGCCGAGCTTTTATAAGCTTAAAGCTTAGGTTAAAGATTTTCTGGGTAGTTTAATGCGAATCTTGTAATAGGTACGATAAATTTTGTATAAAGTATGTGATTGCATATTAGGAGTCGATTCGGGACCTCTTAATGTGTATAATTTGGCCTAATGTCTATTTGTTGTGTCGGCGACTTAACCTCGGAGGGTTTTCAATTAAAAATAAAACGGATAAATTGTTCGCATTATACAGCTATAAAAAATAAAGTGATTACATTTTTTTATTTATCTCAATAAATATAATAGGTCAGAAATTTTCTCATAGCCTTCATAAAATGATACCTAATATACTCGTATTTCGAACATGTTCAATATGTTTATGCAGTACCTACATAGTTCATTAATGTACGAAATGAAATAATCCTTGGATTAAGCCAAGGTAATAAAAAAGGTGTTTAGAGAAATAAGACCATCGACTTATTATTTCTATCGACCGTAAAAAGGTATTGAACCTTGTGCAGACCCTTACGATAATTCTTCACAAGAGATTTCAATTATTAACGGATGTTTAGTTCTAAATCCCTAAAAATACAGTCTGTCTCACAAGGATAACCCTTGTATTATTCGTGCTGGACACGCAATTACTCTCGAAATGAAATAAATGCTTTAAGAGACAAAGGTATGTTCTTATAATATATAGTCTTTAGTACACAATTATTAGTTAAAAGATCGTTTTTTAAAACTATTAAGCTATAACTTACCTAGTAAAATTAAATAAATTTTTGGTGTAGTGAAGTGAATAAAGCTTTAAATTTTTTAAAAGTTATTATTAAGCCTGACATGTGGGACATGTGTTCCGCTTGTGGCGCGGGTGCACTGAGAATGACGTGCAATCCAGCTGCAGTCGCCGTAACGGGCTGCTCAATAATGCAACACTGCCGCCTATTGTCCTACACTTCACGTCAAAAAATACTTTAACAGGGTTGCAACTTAGGGTTATAGGGATAACACGAAAATATATAAAGCACGTAACAAATTAAAATGATTTTTACGCTTCTAGTATTCAGGAGACTATTTATATCCCTCGCAAAAAATCTTTCCCCAATTAAGGCAACAATCTTCATAAATCAATTTCCCCCGAATTGAATGTCAATAAGTAGGGTCGGTTGTTAAACGACGCGCTCTGAAATAAAACTTTCCGGAGGGCGGAAAGTTCTGAGCAAAAAGAATATTTACATTAATTCTCTTCATTATGTTTTGAAGAATAATCATGGGCACCGTTTCCTATTCCACTCTCTCGATTGAGTTTTTATTTGAATATTTTTTTCTTGGTCCCCGAAGTTCGCCTCTGTGCGACAAAAGGAAGTTTTTATTAGCATCTTAATGATTTTACGGCGAGTCCCCGGTTACAACAGCCTTTATGTTGTCAGATTTTCTTAAGTATTTTAAGGCGAGTTTTTTGCATCTTACATTATTAAAGTTTTCATTCCGTCGCTTAATGAAGCTCATTTCTTCTGTTCGTCCGGGCCTTGATTGCCTTTGTTTTGCATAAATGCAAGATTTCTATAGGTTCTTTCTAGTAAATCGAGTAAGTTCAAAGACTTGAAATTTGTTCTCCGATAGGGCAATTAATTGTTCCCTCCGTATTCTGCTACTTTAGATACTTTTTATTTAATTAGATTCTAAATGTAAATGTTTTGCTATATAAATTTTTATGCATTAATATAGATGTTAATTAACAAAAAGTTATAAATTTATTTAACAAGCAAGAAGATCATGCTGACTCGTCAACAGTGACCCCTTGTCCTGTCATTAACTACTTTTCCGGGTTCGCTTTACGCGCCACAAAATAATAATTATCCGGAAAATCGAGCAAAGCTGTATGTAATGTTATGAGAGGAAGGCCATCGTTTTTCTCGGGCCGCAATTGAGTCCGAGATCTTGCTTTCTTTTTAATTTCCCTACGGTCTCCTAATGAGCTCCCGGCGGAGGCCCGCGCCGTTATCTATGATATTCTTGAGGTTGATGCTTATTGTGCGTGTCACTGATGACTTCCCTTTTTATTATCCTCTCGAACACAATTCAGCGGTCGCCCAAATGAGCTCCTCTCGTTTGCTTCGCTGTTTTTATTTCTCTTGATAGTCGTTTGCATCGCGCTCGCCTTTTATTTCCTTTAATTTCACCGAATCAGTCCAAATGACAGGCCCTGATTACGAGATGGTTGAAGTTAACATAGTTACTTTTTCCTAAAATCTACATCTACCTTACTTTATTTTAATAGTCTATATTAGCATTTGTATGTTATTCTAGTATATCCACGATAAAAACTATGGGGTTATATGAATAATCCGCAACAAATCACGCTACTCCGCCTCCACTTATCTATTAAAATGAGAGATTATAAGGCTCAAACATTACACCCAAAAGCTGGGTGTTATTTTCACTAGATTGTTCAATATTGTCACAATCCCTATGGAAGGGCAATTAGAGACGTGTCGCGCGTGACGGGCACGTGGCGGTGATCCTTGTTGTCGCGGCGGAGCGCCCGCGCACGCGACGCCCGTCACACTGCCCTCATTAGAGCCCCAATGTTTGTTCTGAATGCAACACCCGACGCTTCGATACCGATATGTTTAAACAAAACTCAGTCTATCTCCATAAAGATTCACATTTACATCCAACCGACATTACGGAGGATTATTTAACTAATCGCTCCGAAACATTAACCTCTTCTAACCGTTAACGAATTCCCGATTTAACACTACAGATGTTTCTTTGACGCGATTACACGCGGCGTCGCTGAATTAATAAACGGAATTGCAACTGAAAAATTTCGGGTGTCGAGAAAATCCCTATTGAGGAATTCACTTCATTTAAATAACGCATTTTTCTTGAAGATTATACCGTACGACAGCTATAAAAGAAAACAGAAGCCCCACCCCTCGATAATGCGACGAGCCCAAGGAATTTTTATTTCGTTCAAATCTCTCCTGACATAGGTATATTTTTGCAAGATCGCCTGGAGATTTTAATACCCGATTTTATTTAAATTCGTTTAGGCAGTGCGGGCGACTGCGCCCCCAGACATTTATCGCGAGGGCGTGATTGTATTTATAAGCAGAAGGATTTTCTACGCTTTTATGTCTCCTTACGTGTGAAGAATTAACACACTGGAAGTAAGATTTACCGTGATATGTTTACACGTGATTATGGTACACATGCTACATAGATATAATACTTTCATTTGTCTTAACAATTCCCTAGTTATAACTCAAGTGTACTCGAAGCTTACCTCATCACTCACTTAGACCGACGTGTCATACGTTGCATCGGATATTGCAAATTTTCCTGCCACCGCACCATTGCACTGAGGTGATCATTCTTCATTTGTATACGTGTCTTGCGTGGGTGAATGATTCACTTGACCCTTGATGAAGGTATTTTGTCGAGATGTTTTTGTTACGGATTTAGAGATTTCTTGATGTGATTGAAACGATACTCTCAAATACCAAATGTTATAAGATTTCTATGAATAAATTAACGAAAAGAGAATAATGTGTAGGGACAGTTGTGACTTGTTATATAATAAAATGTTTCACACAGAGTTCTGACTAAAATGTTCTGAGGTCTGGTCTTAGATGGTCATAATATATCCTTAGGCCAGCTTCTATGCGCAATACCTAGTTAGATCACACTGAAATATTGCAGTAATTTTTCGTCCCGTTTTTGCTTCTTCCATCTCAATGAATTTCACCGACAAAATTTTCCTTGCCATTTGTTTCCATCGCGCAAGATCTTTTCGTATGAGGCGAGTTCTCTGTTAATATATGTGCCCGGAATACCGTGGTCATATATTACGCCGACCTCTGCCGGACCGGACATAACAATCCTCGATTTGCTATAATATCGGTAGGGTGTCTTTGTCCGTTGGGTCAGTTCGGTGGTGGGAGCGAGTGAGACGAAGGTGGTCGGCGGAAAACGCGGGGTGGCGGCGTACGTGCCGCGTATAATAAGCATTTCATGCACGGGGTGCGGGCGCGGGGTCCGGAGGTTACGTAGGTACCATTTTCCGTAAGTCGTGTACCTAACCGGACCGTACATTATGGGCCGAGGGTCAGCGCCTGCCGTCCCTGTCGCGCCCATATCCGTTGCTGCCACGAGTATAATTTCGCGTGATATATTGTGGACACCGGGTCGCTGTGATGGACTTAGGTATACGAGGGACACCCGCATTAATAAAATAAATTCTAAAATTTATTGTTCAATCTTACCTACTCACAATAAGCAACATAAATCTCTGGGATAAAATGCAGAATTATTAGAAATCTCATTGATCATGCGATACAAATACGAACAAATGCTTCACGTTTTCTATTGAGTAGGAAATTCGTAAGAAACAAATAAGTTTTATACGTTTAAATATTTATGTACGTACAAGGTATATTAGGGCAATACAAGGAGCATATGGGGTGTGTCGATAGCGGTCGCTAAATTCATCTTCTATCTATACGATTTATACACGAGGAGGCCGTAAAACGGAACAATAAAAACCCAAAACAGCAATAAATTTCAAGCAATAGACGAAAAGGTTCGAGCGCGCCTTATCAATTCCCACCACGCATACAACTCCTATAGCACAATAAACTTATGACGCAAGTTTAACATTTAACGATTTTTCTATCGAAAAAACTCACGTCGCGTGTAGTTACTTATTAAAGAGACGATGGTACAGGCAAACATTTAAATTGAACACAATGTTTACAAGCAATCAACACTTAGTGGACAATTGTGTGAGGGTAACAGGTAGGTAAAACAAATAGACAAGTCCACTACCCTTCCGAGAGAGGGTCTTTTAAGGACAAGGAAATGCGGTTCTTGTGGACACCGAAGGTGTTCTTTATGAATAAGTAAGATCATCTAATTGAAAATGAATTAAGTCGCTGACCATTCTTGATTAATGTTTCATGTTTTAGGTAACTAATGGCTACGACTAAGAACCTTTCCGCTAAGAATTTAAGTAATATTGCATCTATGTTTCGATATCTTCTTAGCTAATGTACGAGATGTTATTACGAGGACACAGCTGTTAATAATTCCTGAGTGCGGTCCGGCGCACTTACAGCGTCGATTCATTATCGTTACGGCCTCAGCTCGACGTAGATATACGGTATAGCTCCCTGATTGACCCCACATTAAAAATTACGAACATACACATCGAGGAGACAGACATTAGTAACAGCTCCCACTGCTTTCTTTGTTTCATTTCTTTTCGGAAGGAATCAAAAATTTATAGAATGGTCAATGGATCGTGATTGCATGAGGCTAGTACACAAACGTACTTGCTCTAGATTATACGTAGGGGTTGTTGGGAACATTTAATAGTTCCTTTGATTCGTTAGGTTAATTTTGAAGAGGCTTGAGGCGGGCGAGCTCAGCGGTCGCCGGAGGGTCGAATAAATATGTCCCAAAGAGTTAAGTGGGAGCGAAGTGCGGAGCGGAGACCGCGTCCGACGTTTGCTCTTCTCCTCGTGTTGTTGCACCACTTATTACACACAAAGTTCTGTTAAAGTTTTCTCCGACACTCGGGTGCGAGTTTAATTTACTCGATAGTGTAAATAAAGCGGGTGGAGTGGGAAGTTTCGCGGCAAGGCGAACCCTGGCTGCGACACCCGGCTGCGGTCGAGTGATAATAACGTTCTAGCGACCGGGACTTCCTTATTAATCGAGAACGACAAATTTTAACGACAAGAATTAATGAATACTCGTTACATGGGTTAATCCCCAGCTCGTAAAGTGTACGCTTGGCAGTTAAGGTGTATGGGGCGTTACTCCTCCCTCCTTATATTAAGTTATATCCATGTCTGGTCTCTTTATTTATTACTAGCGTATAGATGACATCATCCACGTATACCTATAACAATAGGAAACTGCCATAAAAAAAATCACCGCTAAATGTTTGAAATTATGGAATAGAAATAAAAACAGGAACTCTTACATAGGATCAGATACGTACCTACTCCTATATCCATGAGTTGTGGATATAGGAGTGGATTTAAGAAAAAAAACTTAATGAGGTACCAAATAAATGACCTTAAGGTTTGCTAGTATCAAAAAAACATGACATCCAAAATTGATTAAGGATTAAGTACCCACTTAATTTTATTACGGAGTCACTAAAATTTTGCCTAGATATTAAGTACTGAAGCGGTAAGATAAAACGGTTGCGAACGACGGCTTGACTGAGGGCTCCAATATATATCGCCCAGTTAACGAGCATGTGCGAATGGAAGTTTATTGTAATTGCCTTTTGTAAGATCGGGACAGGGTCATTACGGACCGTCCTCGAAGACTAACCCGCTGTTTGCCAAAACTTTCTTCCTTTGGTGTAGCCTTAAGTATTTAGGTTTGTTACGAACAGTAGCGGCTTGGTTTAGGTATAGTATTTTTTTTAGATGGTTTATTAACTCGGTATTAAAATCCCAAAGATAATTATAGTTTTTGCGGTTAGAGGACTGGATGTTCTATTAATCAAGCAACATTGATATTAAATAAACTGGTGTCGGAAATTTAACAAAAAAAATTCAGTTCGGTTACAACACTTTACGATGCATCCACTCATACAAATGACATACGTTTAAGTATTCTAAATACAAAAAATACAAAAGCTTCCCGTAGGTATTGTCGTTGTACATTCAATGTAGACTCGAAAACGATCTTCAGCCAGATATTTATTATGCGGATAAGACGAATCGTTCCGCGCGAACGTTAAAATTTCAATTACGTTTAAATGAAACGTTGATATTGAATTCTATCAACGGGAGGTAATGCGTGTGTATTCATCAGGTGAAGAGCGTGCGGCACATTAGGGGGCTCCGGCGGCCTCAAAGCCAGAAGACTGATTATGTCTATCCGCAATTTCTCTCCGGCCCTATTCTCGCGAGCTAAAACTAGCGAGTTTTCCACCGCGCTATTAAGCGGTCGCTTTTACATTTGTCCTTATAATGGAAATGTGCTACTAATTAATTTAAAGCGAAACTCATTTATGTCGAAATGTGTGTCTATTAAGCGATGATGAGAGAACGCCTTTTTGGTGTACTCGCGTGTTTTGGCCCAAATCGTGTTATTGTTTAGTCGGGTCGATTTAATCGTAACACTGTTTAAGCTTTCCTATTGTTATATTTAGCGAACGTGGAAATTATACGTGGTCCGGTTACAAGCCCTCACCCCATTAAGTAAAGGCGAGCTCATTCTCGGTAAGACTAATCAAATAACAGTCTCCCCATCGGACTCCTCTCGCCCCCGCTGCGCCCCCGCCTCGCGGCCAGTGGTCATCTCTCTTATCGATTGTGGTGGAATTCGTGCACAGAATGCGATATTTCCCAGCACTTGCTACTCGTTTTAAGACACAATACAACCAAATATTGTTTCGACATTTTGATTTTATGTGAAGATAAAAAACAGTCATTTGTACACTAACACAGTATTCTACTGTTTAGGTAGTGGAGCACTCATCTCACCAATTGATGTAATGGAAATGAAATAAAATTGTAAGAATAGTCACAGTGTGCAATTTTATATTAGAAGGTTAGATTTTCACAGGTCGCCTATAATTTTATTGCACGCTAATTTGTTTATAGCAATAAATTTTCCGTCGCATCAGGCGTTCACTTATAAACAAAAAACAACAAACAAATAGCAATTACGCACAAGTGTACGCACGTAGGTACGTAATTGCTAATTATTTATTACAGCTCTGTATAAGATTAAATAACGACAGTGTAGCTTTCATAAAGTACAGTAGGTACCTATATTTTTATAGCAATATTTTATTAATAATAAATTTTACATACAAAGCAAAAACTAAAATTCATTCTCTCATGTTTCAATACAGAACGATAGGATAACACAAGGGAACAAAATTGAACTTTTTTTTTTGCTTTGAAATCAGCACCCTTGAATTGTAAGATATTAGTCATTATATTTCATGCAACAAAAATGTTGTTCCCCTGTGTAATTCATACAGATAATACATCCGCCTAGTTGTACTAAAGGTTTCCATCGATATTCTGCTAAATGGTATCCTTTGTATGTTGAGCGCTGGTCGGTAAATCCATGGAGTGGGCAGTCGGCAGTGCTGCGACCGGCGCTTCGTTCCGCCATGTAATTCTAATGAGTATTAGTGTCGTTCGTCTGCCGTCCTCCGTCCGCTTTCTGTTCTATGCCTAATTTGTTACTTGGAATTTGCTGTGTTGGTTCCTGAAATGTTAAATGTAGTGGTGTTTAATAAATTTTATCTTATACTACATGTAATCTGGTTTAATTAACCTGGATTCTCATGTTTCGTTAGAGGAGGTGTAGCTTCCCGAGACACTATATTTGAAGACCTGAGTCTTCAATATATGTATATCTTTGTGCCAAATATTTGGAATATGACAAATTTATATCTAAGACTAGTAAACGCCCGCGACTTCGTCCGCGTGGAAGTATAGCCTAAAGCTTTCCTCGATAAATGGTCTATTCAACA
>DWOF01000296.1:0-11189 GCA_018250795.1 Clito sp. Burns02 | reverse complement strand
CTAGCACGTATTGTGTATAGACTAGCGAAAAAAATTAAGAAAGTGTGCAATATAAATTAAGCTCACAGTACAACTCTACATTCACTGATTTATTTTATCGAATTATAAGTATTATTTTTTTATTAATTCCACGGACTTCTTTCTTCAGTTATAAGTAAGTAATGAAGGATGAAGAGATTAACATTTATCATGTAGGTACTTGATACTCGTAAACGCTTGCGTTCGACTGCTATCTCAGACACTTGTCTGTACATAGATCAATATACTAGTGGATAGTACCTTTAATCCTAACCCGAAATAACAACGTAGTACGAGCCAGTGTTATGCCAATCGTGACCTGTCAGTGCGCCAATTAGTGGTCAGTATAATTGGCACGTGTATGTCGTATTGTCCAGTTTTACCCTTCGATTCACACTAATTTTAAAGCTGGTACGCACTTTGTTCGTTTTCGAAGTACCTACCGTCACTCTTTTAATCCTTCGTGATGTGAGAAAAAGCAGTAACTATGGATTCACAAAGACTTCGATTTATTCATATCTCTTGCTTGTAGAGTAATGTAGAGATACACGAAACCGTAGAACCATATCCCGTGTTACCTACGTGTTGATTTTCACCCACTAAATCGTCCTCATCTATATCGGAGGATATCCCGTGGAACGCATCTACCCTTCAACGGGTTATAATAAGCTTATCGAAGACAATAGTTGTCTGATCCAATGGTTATCAATTAGTACATGCGGCTATTCACGTCCTTCCCGAGATAGCTGGCTTTACGGTTCGAGCTCCCACCCTCGCCACCCGTAACTTTATCCTTTTAATTATTCTAATCCCAAGCTACAAGGATAAGCGCACACTTGTTTGCTGCGTTAAAAAAAGAATTATGCTAACTAATCTCTCGGATATTTTCTTCCATCTACAATTAAGCAAACTTTATCTCTAAGAATAACAATAAAGTCTCCTTCCTATGGCTATATTTTATATTTCAGGTGCTTTAAGGTTTAGGAACAGCTTATTTTCTAATTCTTCCACGTCAATATTAGGTTACATCGGATATTAAAGTTTTCTTCCTACAGGAACAAACAAACAGCGCTGCATGTGTTCACGGTTTTAGGAAGATATTTCAAGCAAAACCTTTTAGGCTTAAAAATGTTATACGCTTTTTTTGAAGTTTTCTTTGTTAGCTGTACAATGAAAATCATTTTCATCCCATCTGACGGATTTATAACATTTTGTTTTCAACACTGTTATCTAGCTTACAAAGGGATATTGGCCGCATAGCCGTATTGTCTTTTTGTCCGATGGCAAAATACCATCAATAGATAAAATTGAAAGGGACAAACGAGTACTATGTTGCTCATCGAACACGGAAAATATTTTTGTGGCAAGTTATTGTAAACAAAATAGCAGTGGCATTCTTTGCGTGGAATTTGAATTGCGTCCTGGCGTACCTGTATACAGTAAACGTTGATGAAATTCACCAAATACTTTTGTCTCGTGTAGTACTTTCTGAATAAGAATGTAAGAGCAAATGCCAGTGAGCGTTTCTAAATCTACATTAATATGTCTATTGGTATTCTCGACTGCAATATTGCCTCTACGCTGGTTTTCGTAGCACATTCCAGTTTAATGTGAACGCGTAGGTCGTCTACGGTTCTTGCGTTGACTTGATTATAAGTGGTTAATATTCGAGCTTAGCGTGAATTCTGTTTATGTATACGGAGTAGTGAGTATTGCATTCGTAGCAAGAGATACTACACAAAGTACTAACTATTCGTAACATTTGAAACCAAAATTTTTACTTAATTAGTAGAGTGAAAATGTAAAACTATAAAAGGGAACACTTATGTTCTTCAAAGCCCTTAACAAACCAAAATAATAGTATGATATAGACACAAAACTTTAGTAGTAGTAGAACATTGAATAGAAAACGTAATTAAAAGAGGCCACGTCGATGTACGCACACCTTGATTCTATTTTTTTGTCGGCTCTTCAGAGTCGAGGTCAGGCTAATGCGCCTTTAGGGGCCTTAATCGTAATAGTCGTTTTTATCGAGCCTAACCTGATGAAAAATGGACAAAATTTCTCTTAAAAAAGAAGCCGAATTTTCAAATGATACCGGCCTTTCGTCGCATTGTCTGCTTGGCTTAAAACTTTCTCTCATATTTTTCTCCACTTTTTGTTTTCTTCTTCATAGCAGCCAGTGTTACGCTTTCGTTCTCATTTCAATTGAAACGTCAATACAAACAGTAGTATTTATAACATTGTGGCAAGAGGATGAAAGGTTGAGTTATTCAATATTTTGATAACCTAAAATAGAAAATAAATGAGACAGAAAGAAATAAACACAGCTTTAACTCAATATTAACTTCACAAACACTTCCAACACTACGATAGAGTTTTTTTTTTATTTCCTGAATTCGTATCATTAGGGTATTGCTACAGCTCACGCTTGAGAATAAAAGCTTCTAGAGATGAGTGCCTGCCCCATATCGATTGCAGTCGTCTCATTCGAATATAGGGGTTGATAACCTTAACGGCACATGGC
Source organism: Clito sp. Burns02 (assembly GCA_018250795.1). Taxonomy (NCBI): domain Eukaryota; kingdom Metazoa; phylum Arthropoda; class Insecta; order Lepidoptera; family Hesperiidae; genus Clito; species Clito sp. Burns02. Next base: position 8,644 of record DWOF01000296.1, on the reverse strand, counting down.
GAGGCCATGCCAAACATTATGACACGATGTTTGAGAATTACAAATTATTCAACAAGAAATTCGACTCGTAGAGAATAAATTATTACTTTTCAATTCGATTGTTGGAATTTCTAATAATAGTACATTCTATTTGCTACTATTTTCTATCATTAAGACATGATTTACTTCGTACTCCACCTACATTATTGAATCACAGTTATTACCGAGTAATCATAAAGTTACAACCGTGTATGCAAGTGTTCAGTGTCTCACACTGCTCGGTAATTACGTAATATTCATGTGTCGTTTCATAAACTACAACTAAGTTAAATTACGTCATTTTCACTTAAGGAAACATTGCATCATTCGTTGAATACAAATTCATAATACATATTAATTGCGGTTTAAAAAGCGTGTTCGACCTGAAAATTTAGAGCACTAATTTAAATAAATTCTCGCTCGCAGCCGAAAGCGTGTAGCAGAAAATTGAGACCGCGGCGTTCGAGCCGCCGGTTTTTACACACAGAGCGAGTAGCTCGGAAGCGGCAGATAATTAGGTACCTAGGTTACAAAACGGCGTCTCAATTAACAGGGCCAATCTTAATAAAGTGTCACTGAAGGCAAACTGGGAAAAAAGTAAATGGAATAATGGTGAGCCCACCCTCATTTAAGGCGCTCTGGTACAAAACAAACCTAACAAAATCAACGCTTAGCGTGCCAACTGTGCGCCGCAGATACAATAGCAAAAACAAACCCGGACAGTGGGATGAGCGGAGGGGTACGCCGCATTGCACCAGTTGAATCTCGACCCCTAGACACCCCAGGGGCGCCCCCTCCCCCCACCTCGCCTAAGGGGCCACAGGGTACTTGTTGACGCACGTTCACATGGGATCGGGATGCCTTCTGGATTGATTTTGAAGAAAACGTAAGACGATGCGTTCACTACAACGCTTCCCAGTTATACAAAACATTTTAGTTTCCACCACACATTCACAACTGTTTGTTTAGATACAGATTGTTTATATCATCAATTTATTCGCAATGCATAAACACAAGGCATTATTCAAATACAAACATATTGTTATAATTTCCATAAATAAATTCGGTTAGTTGTATTACCTTGTTCTCATGAAAATATGGACCATTTCCCTGGACATTCGAATGCGTGAACGGTTTCTAACAGTATGCCTGTATTTGAACTAGTTCTTATCCACAATTGTATTCGCTTTAGGTTTTGCGGTGTCTAACAACATTACTTAGGCATCGAAATGTCTAGACACTTGTCGATTGGCGCAGTTACTATGGAGACTTACGCGCGCTCTTCTTTTGCTTGCCTCCTCAATTAAGGAGCTGCGGCCCTGTAAAAGTCCTGCCTAATCTCAGGGGATCTTACAAGAATATTCGTCACCGCATAAATAAGCATGGCGAGTTCAATGCCCTATTACTTTTAAATTATAAACTACGATTTAAAAGAACTTATGGACTCCTATCGGAAAGAACCACTGTCGCGAAACCCTAACTAATTAATAATACGCTATTTATTTGAGCTAAAATTACGAACAATTTTATACACATGAAGAAACTCCCGCACTTTAGATAAGCAGGAAGTCAACAGGAAGTATTCTACGGAAGTGGTTGGTAACATCAATAGACATCACTTCATATTCAATTTCAGTAGACATTTCTGCGGTAAAGTTCACTGAAAACTTAAGCACTTTTAATAGAAATAGGTTTCGCTTAATATAATTAAATTATACCTAGTAAGGCAGCGGAATAAGTAAAACTTTAAACCTCATTTTTCATTCGACATTGAATTTTTTCAATCTTCGTAACGTATCGCAACCTAATTCTCGCGCAGTATATCAAACCGACATGATTGAATGTACGAGTATCATTACTCTATATAGCGTCCCGGATTGAGTTTTCCGGACATTGTTGCCGCTTTGAATTAAGGGGTGGCGTGTTACATAGATATGCTTATAGAATACGCTATTTTAAATGGAAAGAGCCTACGGTGATCGCACTCGCGGAGTGTTTCATCTCGTGTGTCGGCCGGCCAGCCGTGGGGAGTCCGTCTGCTCATGAGCGTACACAATACTCCCCAAAACACGGATACCTTGGCAAATTGTATCAATATTATGTACCATTCCCGCCGGACGATATTGATTTGTGTTGTCCGGTGTAACTTATGAATGGTACAACCTACCCTTTTATTAGAGAAATATTTTTAAACATTAACCATTGGATAATTTTATAATGGATAGTTAATAAGGCTTATCTCTAAAGAGATAGATTACTTGTAACACGAAGATATTGCAGAAGTCTTAATAATTTGTAAACATACTTTTTAGTTCGAAACTTCTGTGAAATTGTATGAAAATACAAGTAAATGTATTAAAATAACTAGGGGATTGAAGGGTTGTTGAAAGTATTGGACAAAAAGAACTGCGCAAGATGTAAAGGGGCATAATGTACGCTTTTCACCGGCAACGCTAACACACGGAGGGGCATGCCAAACGCACGGCATAGGGTTCATTTAAATATTTAAACTTCCTACACATCTCTGTAATTGAAAACGTAAGGGAACACGGATTGAAAATTTATCTTTACAATTCTGATAAATTACAATAATTACAATATATTGTACGTTAAAAGTTTACGAGTAACATTTGAAATTTTCATTTTTTTTTTATAGTACAGTAACTATACCAAAAAATGTTAAACGCTTATACTTGTACGGTATGCAGTGTAACAGTGCAATCTACGAACGATAAACCTAACTTGTTGATAAGCTTAAGCGATAAACCTCCGGCATGGTCAATATTTGAATGGGCAGCCAGCGGCCTCCCGCTAGTGGCGAATTTCGTAAACGTTTCCTTGTTTCAGAAGTTAAGAGCTATCGGTAAATCTCGTCACTGATACTGTTTGAATTTCTACACCACTCGTAGTTCGCTACTATCCCATATCTCTACATTGTAGCAGGATGGCGGAGTACCCCTGTGTTGTGGAAGGACCTATTACCTAATCTATAATAATATTATAAAGAGGAAAGATTTGTTTCTTTGTTTGATTGGAATAGGCTACGAAACTACTGAACCGATTTTAAAAATTCTTTCACCATTGGATTTGTACATTATCCCCGGTGAACATAAGCTATAATGTTTTCAAAAATTCAATTTTTTTTTAACTATACGCGAGGATCAGCTAGTGTGACATAAAAAGGTTTAAGGAAACCAAAAGAAGTTGCTAAAGCAATTTCCTGTTAAGCATAATTCTATTTGTGGCGGAGAAATATAATCCAATTAGAATGAAAACTCAAGATGCCGCGCAAGATAAGCGGTGACCTTTCTCGATATGCTTCATCAAATGATATGATACCAGATAGCCGACGACAAAAGAAAACTTTGTTGAATCTTGTAATCTTTTAAGTTATTGTTTAAGTTTTAGTTAAGTTATGAATGTAATGTCTTCATCTTCTATCATAAATATAAAAAGAAATACTAATGTGTTTATGGCAACGAAAGAAAAACTAAAACATATACTTGCACATAACACATTACATTGTAAATACAGTAAAAGACATGAGCCAATAGACGTAAAACAAATTTATTCAGTCCTTTATTAAATATGCATGCTAATGGCAGCGTAACGGTAGAAAATCGTTATTTTAATGATACGAAGTACGAACTGTAATTCTTGCTTATTTGTATGTCACCGTATTGTAGTGATAGAAATATTTATTTTTAATTTTCTTTTTAACAGTTTTTCAAAAAAAAACTTCTTTTTAACAGCCTTCATTCATTTGTATTTTACCTCAGAACTCTGTCATTTACGACCTCATAACGATGATTCTTGTTTTGTTTGAAAGTGTATGCTCCTCTATAGATTTGAAGGAAAAATACCACTTCTAAAGGTAAAAAATTAGGACTTATACAACTAATTAATATCGCAACGGTTAAAGCAATTCGTAGCAGACTTTCAGTCTCAACGTTACGCGTGTTTCCAAATATCACGCCTCACGCCGGTTGATTCGAAGTAGCACAACGAAAAGATGTATGTCTAGTAGGTACCTAGTCCCAAGCGTGTAACCTACTCGAAACGTACAAGACCGTACATACATGTATGTTTATACTTAGGTACACGTGAAGGAGAGTCAAGTTAGCAACATCTGTTCTCTGCAATAAATTTCCGTAAGAAAAACTGCCTATGCTATAATATGCTACCTCGTCTATAACGCATTCAATTTGTTATATTGAAAATATGTATTAATCGCTATAAATTGAGTGCTTTTAATTGGAATAATTGTGCGTGGTTTGATACAGTGGCGTTACTGGAACGAAAATTTAATTTTGGTGTGAGTTCGTAATTGCATTGCACTCAATTCGAGTACACATACCTACTAAAATTGTTTATATTTAGTGTACGAGTATACAAGGGAGTATTATAATAGGACCTCAGTTTTTAATGTTACAATATGCACGCTGGTAGTCGAATTTCAGGGATCTAACTTGTGACCCTAAGAACAATATGGATCTTAATTTCTTAACCACTATAGACGCTTCAGTTTCAGCACCATAGTTTTATTACTTATATTAAACATAATTTAATCGTATCTTGTAGGATATGATTTAGATCTTTGTGTGTGATGTGTGGTGTGATTGACACAACTAAAATATTTAAGGAATGTCTTTCCCCATTCAGAATAAATGTCTAAATCCTGTTACGTTCGGGACCACAACTCAGACTAAATTTCATACATTTCTTACTGACACATAATTAAAAATTCCCATTCACTATTTTTACTGAATTTAAATTCATTGTTATAAAAAATCTTTCTAAATTTAAACTGTAAATTACGTTTTATATCTTAGTTTTACAAACATATACGCAAGCTTACATGGTATCTAAATCTTGGTCTGGTTTATTTGAGTTTGCCTAATAAGTAAAAATAAATGGCAATTACTTAAGTGGTTATAAAGTACTTAACAAATTATAGGGGGGTTCATTTAATCTTTCATTTCTCGTTGCTGACAGATACTCGTTAACTAGTGGCTTAAATATCTTCTAATGAATACGAACCATAGTAGTATAGCAATTAAATGTATGCTAAATTAAATTGTGATGTATATTACCTACCTAACGATGAACGTACAAATAATATGTAGGGATATCCATAAAACCAAATTGAAAACTAAATTGACTAAGGAAATATATGTAATATTTTTATACCCTAACGATATAAATAGATGCTCGATTACTGAACATTTTCATTGAAACCATGAATTGGGAAAGCCGACGATATAGTACACCATTAGCGTTAATAATAGTGAGATAAAGCTTTATAATATCCGAGAAACAGCAATATTGTTACTTCATTCCACTTAGCTCTTTATGAGGAAACATCGAAATGTGTTGCCCGATAAGATATACCAAATCAATAAGTACAAGTGATGGCCTTCTTAGGTACGTGACGCCGTAAAAGCTCGTAGTTGAATATTAGTCAAGTATAACTACATAACGTATTAAAGATACCGAAATGCAAAGCTTGTTTACGGATCGCTAGTTGAAACTGCATCAAATGCCGTCACTTAGTTTTTGAAATCTCAGTGAGAATTTAATGTACCCAAAGAATGCTATATTTTTTACAGGTTTACGGTAACATAGTTATGTAACAAAGATTCGTATTGAAAAACACGTCCACTGAATGGGTTTAAAAGGATTTCCGTAAATTGGTATGTATATAAAAAACAAAGCATCAACGATGCATGGGTGCCTGAAATTACAAAGTAAAAGATATTTTTTAAATGCCACCTTAAGAAGAAGCGTTAATATTATATGATATTGAAATAGGCATTAGTGTTACGTACATTAAATAGTTTTAAAGATTTGCAAATCCGTAAATTCTGGTAAAGACGATGCGAAAGAAAATATCCCATACGCCAAGTTTATGCTAGGTAATAGTGTCGAAACGTAATTACATCGAAATCAATAGAGAAGCTCATAATTAGATATAATGATGCAAACATATTTTTAAGACAATTATACTTTTGTATAAAAATAAAATTTTGTACATCTACTTTCTTACATCAGTTACAATCTGGCGCCATATAGAAATAAGATTACCGAAGTATGTGCAACACCTACACATATAAAAACATTTTAAATATTCGTCTTCCAAATAATTGTAATGCAATAAACTGGATATATGTGTGCACTTAAAAGATTGTCGTTATTCAAATTTAAACATCTTAAGTATAACATGACGAGTACATTGCAACGCTCTATGCCTACTGAAAACACCGTTACTAAGACACGTTAAAAGTATCAACGAAAAAAATTATATTATGTAATCCTAAAATGTAAAATAATGTTTTGATAAATGAACTAAATGTTGAATGGGCTTAATAATACTTTACGCAAATTGTCTACTAAAATGTTATGATCTTAAGTATCATCTTAATGTAACGGAATACTCCATTGTATGAAAATGTAGTACACTTTCTAAAAACTGGCGCATATTGAGTTAGTTCTTGTGAAAGAAACGCTTGCTGTTATTGTCAATTACGATTCATTTCAGGACCTAATATACCTGTCGAAAGTTCACGTTTTGTTTTCGATTTTGTTTAAGCATTTAATATTGTTCACATACTCATAGATTTTCTAAAATTTGGCGGCTATTTCGGTATTATAATATTTACTGTTACAAAGTTAGTAATAAATAATTATTAAAACACTGTTACAAGTTATGTCGGATGGAATACCTATTAATAAGGACATGATAGATTTTTAATATAATATTGATCTTGAAAAGAAATTGGTCATGTATATGGAAATGTTATATAATTACTATGTATGTACGGAATATCTATGTAAGACAATCGGAATATACACTTTTGCGTTAAGATTATGTTAATTCCCTTAACACAGAGTACCTAAACCTAGGAAAATATATATTAATAGGGTCCAAATTTTCCATCCAGTGTTTAAAATATCGGGCTGTAAGAATTTGTAAATTGGACTGTTTTAAACAAATGTGATATTTCTTTATTTTTACGTGACCTAACTACTCTGTGGTGAGGGAGCCATTATAGCAATCACTTGGCGTAAATGTACAACGGAAACATTGATGGGTACGGGAATCTTTGTTTCACGGGGAAAACATAATTAGTACACTTGATCTAATTCTCGTTTATTCTCATGTAGGCTTTTGACATTTTTTAATTATACTGTATAATTCCTCTGTACAAGATTAAGTGTGATAATATATTTATAAAGATGACAGTCGCTAACACAAGGAGGTAAACATAGTCCCGTACGTTATTGATTTTATTTTTTGTATAAAATCGTACCTCTTGTCTTGGCCTGTCGTCTGTAAACAGGGGTATATTTTGTATTATGTATATTTATTTAGGTGTAACGTTATGTTATTAATAAAGTTTTAAAGCTAATTATGTTTTTCTAGGGCACTGCAAAGTGATTTTAGTTACGGGCAAACGGCAAAAAGGATTACGGCTCGTACATGCTTTATTAACCTAATATCTTACGAAGTGAAAGATGATTAGTTGTGTCAAACACAGCATTACGGGTGGGTTATCTTTATCAGCTTTAAAGATTAATTAAGTGTGTCCAAGTCTTGAGCAGACTAAAACTTAATTGATTAATGTTACATATATGTATAGAACTAGTCTCAGCTTGTGCCGTAATCTTTTTTGTGGGTGACCGTTAAGTCTGTGTTATTTTGTTCTTCAAAGGTTAGACGAAGCCTCTTTGTTTTGCTATGCATTTCTTCGCATTGTATGTATGTATGTTTATATATTGTAAATAGCTAAAATACATATATTTTTACGACTAGAGTACACAACCAAAGTTGTTATAAAGTGATGGTTGATTAAATAATAAATTTGATATAGGTCGTTACGTTTATATTTTGTGTAAACATACAGCCGTTAATGCTGCTGTATAGTTACAACCGCGTCTTGTCGAAGCTTTTCAAGCAACCGCCCTGATATTAGTGAAAACGAATTTATTATTTTTGGTACGAATCCGAATAAATCTAAAAATTTTACCCGTTTCCAGGAAATAGAATTAAAAGTCCGTGTGTTTCTTACTCTATTTTTGTTCCTAATAGTTCGATCGGGATTATTTACCGCATAATTGTCAATTATATAAAGCTGACACTTAACTATACGAGGTGTTTTAAACTGTAATATTTTATTCACCCATTACAAACAGGCGTTTTGAGTACATTACTTTAAGTTGTATTTTTTGTACATTTTAGATTCGAAAATATAATAATATCTAAACGATAAGTTGTTTTTATTTATTGAATTAACCCACCCTCCCATACTGTTAAGTAGATTCATGCTCAAAAGTAAAGTTATCAAGCGCAAGCGATATGTGTATCATCTATGCGCAAGCGTACCGTATTTAAAGAATATTAATTCAAAGGTTGAAATGGTTTGGCTGCGCCATCTATTAGCTTTTTACTGAACTATTTCCTCACTTCAACTGTCTTGTTCACTGAATACTAGGTGCCTAAATCAAGTAGAATAGATCTAAAAGATGGCGCTTAACTACATTCTTAGTAGCCAATCTATACTAATATTATAAAGCTGAAGAGTTTGTTTGTTTGAACGCGCTAATCTCAGGAACTACTGGTTCGAAT
>DWOF01000295.1:0-11205 GCA_018250795.1 Clito sp. Burns02 | reverse complement strand
ACGGATCCCTAACTTTTTTGAAAATATTATATAGCCTATGTTCACCGGGAATAACGTAGCTTTCTAATGGTGAAAGACCATTAAAACGATTTCTAACGGTCCAGCGGTTTCGGAGCCTATTCCAATCAATCAAACAAACAAACAAACAAATCTTTCCTCTTTATAATATTAGTATAGAAAAATTAAATGAGACTTCATCTAATCTACAAAACTGTAAACGTTCCTTTAATCATTTAAAAAAAAGGCTCTTGTTAATGTTAATATGTCAAGTACCTATAAGGAAAAGTGGAATAAAACTTCTTAACCGCAAACTTAAAATTGAATGCACACGCCTTGTTATGACATGATTAACCTGTTAATTAAACTAATTATATAGTGGTTTCATTCATTATAATTATGATATGAGGACAATGACTTTAGTATTAGAATCATTTACTATAGGGTTTGAGCTTAATTTTATTATTAGCGCGTGCCTTGTCAAGGATAAAAATTTATATAAAATCCCTCAAAAGTGAAATCACTCAACTTGAGGGTATCCATGGTGGTTTGGTATGTACGATACAAATATAAACGTACCGCTATTAAACAAGATATAACAGCATAATTTCGTTTGATTTGACATGCCGAAACAATTTAATCATTATCTCTGTCGGAAAATTAGCTACCATAGTTGCGTAGGATATTGAATTTAATGTTAACAAAGCGTAGAGTGAAAAATTGAACGGTCAGTTGGGGGATTATAAGTCTTGTGAGCTAGGGAAAGGTATGGCGGAGGAATTGGCGGTATTCGCCAACGACCGCGGCTGAGCGGCATTGCGAGCCGACGTGGCCAGCCGACTGGGTGGGCAGGCCGCGGCGGTTGGCCCCTCGGATCTGTTTTTGCTCCCCTTTTCGAATTTAAAACTTTGAGCTTTGCGAAATCGCTGCGCACGTTCGAAAACCATTTCTCTTAAGAATCACACGCGATCGACTCACATTCGCCATCGCAGCAACATCACGCGATATGAAAGCAACCGTTCGAAAGAGCAAACACGACGCCGACGTATTAATTAATACATTTTCCCCGTTATTGCGTTTTCGGGTCAGATAATGTAATAATTATGTCGCCACCAGTAATTGGCAAGAAAGGCAAACAGATGGGCGCACAATTAAAACATTACTTCTCCGTCATTAAATTATGTAGTAATTAGCCTGGTAATAATTAAAATCGAAGGTCATTATAGTGGTAAAAAACTCAAGTGGGAAGTTATTTTTCTTGTAAACCAAGATTTAGAAAGAAACAGAGGCGGACGGATTTATAAAACATAATATTTTTTAGTCTCTTTTAGTAATAAGCAGGACCCTAATAGGTACTTCCTACTTGTTATTTATCCTTTTTTATGTACGGTTCCATGTGCACGAAAAAATTATTAATGTAGATATGCAAAAACTAATTAAAATTTTATTTTATACCCGCTACTCGCAAGCCCTTTCTTGATAGACTCGACATTCTGAAGTAAGATCATATCACGGTGAAAAAATAAGGAAACCCTCTAAACGTGCTTAATTCTATGGAAATAAAAGGTATCTGTGTGAAAATTCCCATTGAGAGAGTTTCTTGACGACATGCGCCTGGTCATTAGCCCAACGGTACATGAAAACAGGAAAACACGGAGCCACAATGTAGGTAGATGTGGTCAAAATAATTGCAGAAAAGAAAATGCATGTTCTGGAATGTTTCCACGATAAAGTTAGAACGATTGAAAATGAACACCCAATTTCAACATTATGATAATAGTATCCTTAATAATAGTTCACAAGATCGACTATAAAAATACTATCTATCTAGGTACTGATATTTTAATGAACTTAAAACAAAAATCTAATTTCATTAATAATTGGATGCTTTTATGTAGGTAAATAAATGTGCAATTACCTGAAAAATGTTCAGAAAACTTTCGCACTGATGAAACCATTCGCTCAACATGATGGTAGCACGAAGACTTCTTTCCTTACTTCATCACAAGTGACGTCAACGGTTGATAACAACAATTTAAAGTACATGATAATTAACCATAACCTCATGTAAATATATAATTTCCTCAAAAATAGAAGCACGAAAAATATTAAAAATACCAATCCAAATTTCGTACGTACACAAACTTATTTGATTAAACGCACTAGATTGAAGTTTGATATATGTCAAAATGATACAATGAAAACCATAGATTATCTAGTCGGTAATGGCTAATAAACCACGTGCTTTTTTAACACTTTTTAATTTTTATTATCTGTATAATATTCCTAATTTAAATTATGTTATTGGTAATCGTTTTTGTTAAGAATTCTGTAAATGTATTAAGTTTAACAAACGTTGAACTCACCTTACTCTGTCAGTGATGTTGCTTCGAACTCAACCTGTAACAGAAAATTTGCTTTTAAAATTATTGTAACAAATAAAACAAAAGGAACAATAAGTTATATGCACAAACGCGAACCAGTTAAATGCAGTCAATTTAATATTATTTTCAAAGAGTTTTGCAACCGAAACTAATGATTAGCCGGAGTTTGATAATTTAGTATTTAGGTTCGATGGTTAGGCCTGAGGCCTGAGGCTGGCGTAGTATTCGTGACCTAGATACTTTTGGGCCTCGCCAACTAAGTAAGGTCCTTGTTAAAATTGCTTCTGTCAAAGGATAATCGGGAAATTTTGGTTTCTAAACGTATGATTAGAGGTGTAATTTGTTCGAATGCACCTCGTAAGGTAGGAGTCACAAAAAGCTGGTTAGATTAGAGCTGGCGAAATTACAACCTGTCATATCGCAGACACGATCATGACGAATACATGTGAAGGTCACGTGAGTAATTGCCCCCCTGTGCTTAGAACTGAAAATCGGCCTGTTTAGCAACAAAGTAAAACGGATAAATGCTTTCCGCGGCTGCGTTTCGTTCCATATTTTGTGTGGGATACATTACTTATAGCGTTTCCACGGAAATAGTTGTTTTATATGAAAACTTCTCTTATCGAGTACCTAATATGTAAGTTAAATGAAATATAACAAATCTGTACATCAGAGGCCGATAGGCCGGTAACAGATACGAGTAGGTACGGATGATCAATTTGTTGTTTGCCCAATTAAAATTGCGTCAGTGCAAATAGAATGACAAATTTATTATAACGATATCTTCATTCGCAAAGGGGGAGGAAACCATAATAAACAATCTTTGAAAAAATGAATTTAGTAAATGATATCTATGTGTTTCTTTCCTATTGAATGTACAACGGTACACGCTAGTTATTAAGAAAAGGTGTTCATTAATACAATAATATTGTGACAATTAATCTATCTATTGACGGAGTCAACGCCCACGTTTAAGCTGAACTCCTCAAATAGCCGGATGAACCAGGATTTCCGGCGACCACTCACACATCTGAACGTTAATACAATCGGAGCAGAAAACAGTCTATGCGTAAAGCCGCTTCGGACCATTGTTTCAATGATTTAGCAAACAAAAAGCAAACCCCGAACAAGAAGAGGCAAGAACCTGGTTACGGAATTTGTCTGGGGAGTCAGTCTGCACGCCCGTTTTGCCGCTGTCGCTTCCTATTCCGGCTATTGTTGAGCGTCCTGTCACAAATATGCATGCGTACACGCACACACGCATATAAATGATAGAAATTGAACTCGGCTCCCGTTTGAGTATCGATCGCACACAATCGTTGCTATCGCCGCTACGCACAGGTGCGACGACGCTTACGCGACTCTATCTACACTCTACAGTCACTAACACAAGCGTATAACCATCAATGAACTTGACGTATCGCTCAATGAAAAGACCTTGAGTGAGGTTGTTTCCCGAGTATTCTATGTTGACGGTAGAGCATTGAACTTGATCGAGAACAGATATCTTATTAGATTAATTACCAGAGTCAAGATCAATGTCGCTATGAATTTAAAATGCGACTTTGATATCTGTTACGATACATGAAAATTATTCTGGTATAATCGCGTTCTATATGAGTCACACGGTATAAACAAGCGATTTTATTGGCGCGAAAGCACGCCACTGGCACGAGCTCCATTCATCATCGGAGTGTGTAACCTAGAAAATATTCTAACATTCACAGATTCGTGTAGTTAGGAACGTACTCAAACATAAAATCTACTGCGATGTAGTTCGGAAATGACGCAAGTGGTACATTGTTCCTAGGAGTACGGATCCGCAATCCGAATCCGCGTGGTTTGCCCCGCGTACTTTCGCTGTTTGCCGACACGTAACGTAGCTGACAGTTATTCGTGTTATCGCCATATTTAGCTTTGTAAACATAGGCGTCTCATTCTAAGCTATTTATTAGCACTGCTGTTCGTATGTGGACTACGAAGTATTCTTTGCTAACTATTAAGCTTACAAGTCAAAAGTTTTGAATAACAGTTTTTTTTTTAATAGAGCATCAAACTAAGCGGTCACTAGCACCAATAGACATTGGACTTCATTTCCTACTCTTAATGACAAGACAAGCGTAATTTAGGTACGATAAAGTTAATTAAGTAGGGTAATCATGACTTACACGCGTTTTAGAATAATTCATCTACCTGTATGTAATACCTACGTGCCATAGCGGCGTATCTGCCCTATTAGTCATAACTCATTTCTAAACGAGGCCTTGCAAAAAATGACCTACATTGGAGATGACAGCGTTCGAGATCCGTGACCGACAATTTCATTCACGTATCCCAAACAGTTCCGTTCCGTGAACTTCGATAGAGATCGAACGAAATTCCCCAAGGGTAGTTTCAAAGGTCAAAACGTAGACTCAACACTTAGATATTCTATCCAACATTTGAAAGTCATCCAAATGAATACCTAACTGTTATTTAGAAATTTTGTATTATGAAACATAGGTGTCAAGTCATCTTAGGAACACAAACGATTTAATTTTTAAAGTCTATAAGTTTTTTCATTAGTTCATCTCAAAGAAGTCTTCCTACATGCCCATGCATAAAATGTATCTAATAGTATATTGTTTAAATTGGACGATAAATTGACTCGCATTAAAAACGCATACATTACGTCAGTAAAAACCGTTGTGACAATAGTAGATAATAATTTTAGCATAATCATGCTGGCTTGACCATCAATTATTCCCGTTTGAAACCTACAGAACTTTACTACAGGATTTTCCTTAAAAACAAACCTCTGACGTACTCGGACCTACGTAGGATACAGGAACTTGATATTGTGATTCCTTGTATCACAGCCACATTTATCTCGTGAACGCGTTTAATGATTTTACCTATTTTTAGTCCCTGCAATAATGTCAACAGCAATACTATTGTAAGTGATACTTATTTAAGTTGAAATTTTGTAGCGATATATTGAAGTCGTTAATCTTAAGTAGGTAATTATAATTAGACTTACATTCGCGACTTTGTATCCGTATATAAGCAGTTTGATGTCTATTTTAACAAATGGTACCTATTATTTAAATTATGTACCTATCAAATACCTACTTCCGAATCAACAGTTTATACAAATGATTCCAAAGCAAACACAAATCACAAAATCACAAGTTTTTTTCACTAGTATAATGGCTACTTTCAGGGCGACAGTGATAATGATAAGACATAACAATTGCATGTCCATTTATAATGGATGGACTCTACAATGAATCATTATTCATTGTTTACATTTCACATTAATATTCAAATTGATCTTGATAGCCACTGGTAGCCACATTTTACGAGGCTAAGTGGCTATCGATAAGCAATTTACAGCTAGTACTCGTATACAGCACAGAATGATAACAATATTAAACTATACAAATAAACGTAAGCGATAGAAAGTTGCTGGTATAAAGAGAACGGAAAATCCTGTCAGGTTATAAATCTGGGGGCACGGTAGTACCCCGCCAAGACGAGCTAAGCGAACGCAATTAATAGTTTTCGTAAAAATTCATTATGTAATTATGATACAACAATATAAATATACAAATTACTTCTAATACTATTCATTTACGCATAATTCGGTTTTTTATTTTACCTTATTAACGCTATTATTTGTATTACAACCTTAATGATAGTTATCTAATGACCGTGTCTTACCATTAGGTAGTCATTGCGTTTAATTTATGAATGAGTCGCAAACATTATTTAATTACAGGTTTATGTTTAATTTTCAATATTTTTACTACCTAATACCTAGTTGTATAATGGCTTATATGAGATATGAGGAGAATATAAGTCATATTATTGAAATTCCACTGACTAAGATTTCGGGCACGCGATAGCATAGTAAAAATATACGCATTCATATAGATTTTTTTAAAGACTTCAAAAGAAATAACACAAGCCTTGATCATATTCATAACATTTGAATTCGCTTATTCAAAAAAGTCCATTCAAAACAACATTCTGGTTGACTCACAGAGAACTGTTATTGTATGTTTTTTAGTCGCTCAGCTGCCAACGAATGTGAAGGTCGCTTTCTCCATATGATTCACCAGGGAACCACTCGCGAATTCATCTCCGGAAATTATCAATAATCGATAACGCAACTTTTATTACGACACCGCAAAAGTCACGGTTTCCTCTCAACGACAATCTTGGCCCAGATGCCCGAAGGTCACACATGACACAACATTCCACCAAATCTTCGAATGACTATCATTCGATTTCCATTTCTTGTGTAACGTATTGAAAGCCTTACACTATACGAGAGCGCAATAATACTCTAAAATTATGAAATTATATATCTTCTAGTTTTAAGGAATGCAAGGCAAGCCAATTTAAAAAGGCGTTTTTGAAAAGATTACGCTTTAACACCTAAACATACAAGTGTGTATGAGATAAGCAACTTACTCGAAATAAAAGAAACATTTTAAAAATAGATAAATGATAAATAGGAACAAGGAAAACAAAGCTCCTACATCCTTTTTGAATGACCATTTAAGAGGAAAATTGTCTTCATAACATTCGAATAAAATTTCTTTTGCGTCATTAAAAGCTCTCAGAAGTCTTAATCAAATTCATCGATACGAGCTCCTAGAAATTATGTTTGCGCAGGTAAACAATAGGTTAAGGTCATAAATTGTGAAGGAAGCTATGATGCGATCATGTTTGAGAAAAGAGTATTAATTTGGGATTTCCACGCCATGACTAAGGAGGCTGACAATGTCCGTGATTTTTGTGGTCAAGTTTAGACACCGGACCTGTTGTGAATCAGGAGCTCTAGGGCTTCAGATAATTACTTTCTTTATGAGTCATGCGAAGCGTCTTACCAAGGTACTATGAAAGCTCTTATTTTAATTCGTGCTTAGTATTAAATAAAATCTTTACATTTTTCTACATCGACATAATGCTGTACTAAATTTATCCTCAATGTGTATGTATTTCATAACTATTAGATAATGATTCATTGATTGTTTTAAACATACAAGGAAATTAATAATTAGGCAAGTCTTATGTAACTAGTTGATGAAAATGAACGCCCTATATTTAGAGGCTAAGATCTAAATTGTCAAGAGTAGCAAGCATGCACTTTAGATAAGATTGTGTCCTGTTTAAGGTTGGGTGTGAATATCAATGGATAGGACTGATTACTTAACATAAGGTGGCCTTCTTGCTCGGTTGCTGCTCTACCGGTATTGGGCTTAGCTCTAACTTGCGAAATCTTCTAACGTGATTTTGCGCACGCGCCTTTTTTAAGTAGTGAAAAGTTACGTCCCGTCCACAAGGCCGCTTATAGATTACTCATTCATTCACTCACAAACTACATAAATATTTGTCATCTCATTGCCTATGACTTCACCTTCAAGGATTGTTCATTCGCGTGCCGTTATATGCGTTCAGGTACTAAAGATAACGTTATTTATAGATCGGATAACTTAACGCATTATTATGTATCGGTTATGGTATTTAGGTTAACTGTGAATGCAACCCTTTTTATGTCTATTGTGGGATCCGCGTTCTAATACATAGTAGACGGAGGCCTGGAGCATTGTTCACCACGATGTTCCAACGTGCTGGCGTAATGCCGGATGTTTTTTTTTATCAACCGTAGCATGAAATTAGAACAAGGAAAAACGTTTCGTAAATACTCGTAAAAAATGTTCCTCAATGTATGGTGGGAAATTCTCAAGTAGCCCGTATCGAAAAGTTCAATTTCACGGCGTTCCATGGCTCCATTCATCTCGAGGATGAATGAATGAGTCAGTCTGAGTCAGTGCCTCGGAAACGGACGTAGTATATCCGTTCAGTGAACAAAACCTACCTCTGTCAACGGAAAAACCTGTAAATAAAATATCACTGAAACGGTCACGAATTACTGGAGCAATCACTTCAACGTCGTGAGGCGGTTTCTCTGATTGTTTACATCTGATCTATGACATGATAACACGATACTATTTGTGGCATAATTAATATGCAAAGTGGTGACGCTTGGAAAACGAATGCCATTTGTATGATATTAAAATAATAATCTTTTTCAGATACATGTTCTATATTTATTAAGTTTGTTAATTTGAATTACCTAAATCTCCTCAAAGTTGTTTTATCTCTCAAGAGCGTTTTATTTATGCGTTTAAACGCTACAAATTTATTGTATTAGGTAGCCGACTAAAATTTTATGTGTTGTTATTTAAATACATCTTAAGAAAATTTTATTACGTTCTAATATTATAAAAAAATGCAAAAGACAGTTTTCAATAAAAACCCGGCTTCTAAATCTTAGACTCTAAGTAATAAAACAAAAATATACTACGACAAGAAATACAAAGTATATTTAGCATAACTACCATGAATGGAAACGTTTTACGTGGTTTTACTACATTCAATTAGCATTAACATAAACATTTTCCTCTCCACGATTTATTGACCGCACAGGAAGTTAAACTGCTAGATAAGGTAATTGCAATTAGGTCTCGTGCGTAGTATCTAGTGGAAAGGTAGAAAATGTAGTCATGGTTCACAAAGTATAACTTTTCCATGTACATTCATGAAACATACAGTACGTTTTGCTATAGAAATAGGTACCTGATAATGAATCATTAGTTATATCCGTATTCTTTTTCCATGGAAATATTCTTTTGGGTACCGACAGGCCTACTCAGTGGAAAACCCAAACCTTCCTCACTGTAAAATTATGGCTATTACATATGCCTAGGTACATTACGTGCACCATTTTAATGTAAATTTATTTTTGATTCACCATATTTCACACTTAAACCAATAAAGCTAGGGTATATACCAATTCTTAATTTTTAAATGTCATGGCTTGACTCACTTTATAGTGACAATTAGTCATAGTTGTGCAAGAATGGAGTTTATGAAAGTATGAATGCAATGCATTCCTCATTAGTAAACATAAAATACCTACATCAGAAATATTACCATATAGGACTATATTGTGGTTTTCCTTAAAAAGTTTCCTTAAATATGCGACGGTGACCACTTGGCATCAAATGACCTGGCTACCAGTTGCTAGGATAAAATTTTTAATAATTTGTTGAATAACCAAAAATTTATAAAGCCTTCTAAGCAATGGATTTCTATTACTCTAATAAGTTACCTATTGCTTTTATCTTCTTCCTTAGCTTTACTAGTAAATTTCCGGGGATATAAATTAGAAATAAAACGAGAAAAACGAGTCTCGCACAGCTTCAAATCCTTTAAAAGTGCAAGTGTTTCCAGTTGATTCCACTAAGTACTACTTTCACTTTTGAATCTGCTAACTGTGATAATCGGATGACATTCACGCCTTATAAGAAGATTACGGAAAGAAACCTCCACTTGCATACGAAAGGAAAACCGACAACTCTATTTATAGTAACGTATTTATCCTTCTTTGGCATAATAATGGGGCATTGACCGCTTTTCTCTCGCTACATAATTAGATGTTTGTATTAGGGAAATGAATTGACCAAGTGTAATAGATTCCTAAGTATACGAAGGCATACGATAAACGATTGTATAAGAGATAGGTACCTATTATGATTCCTTTTATAGCTACTAAAATTTCGAATGTAATCTTTAATTTTTATTAACTATCATTAAAGTGGTTAGGTTAGATACTCGTATGTAAAAACATTTAAGAATTCATAATTTTTATATTCTATTAAGTTAGTAGAACGTGTCGGTTGACCTTAATCGAAAACAGTACTTTTAATAGACTATTTAATTATTACATCCGTGAATACATTTAATTTTAGTGTGGGATTTTACTCTCCTATCATCTCAGAAACGCCAGGCACCACGTCATAACAATACGGAATAATGATGAGGTCAGTAATTACGTCTAATCTGGACATTTGCATCCGCGTACTCGCCGCTGATGACACGATAATTAAGTTCGACATTTAACTTCACTACTAATATAATCCTTGTATCTATAATTCGATTCATAGAAGTCTATAAATAAGTGCGGCTTTGTTATGTAATGTTCATAATGGTACTATTTTATAATACATTCCGTTTCCCCGTTCCGACCTTGACGCGGCGTGGCGCGTCGACGCACGTCACGGAACGTCACACGTCGCGCCGGCGTTGGTACTGCACGTCACTTTTCACAGAATCACCTCGCTCGTTGTCTGCGACGTCACCAGCACACACCGCCTTCACGAGCTCACGTAAATGGGGATTTTGGAACCACCGCTCTCAATCACGATGTTGTAGGTGACGCTATCTAGAGGTGATACCGAGAAACTCGTTTGAACTAAGATACTGACGGAACTAAAACCGGAAAATCATTTAAGGTCGTGTCACAAAATTTCCTCACGTGCTTACTTAATGATATGCTTATTGCAGTTCATGTGGCACGGTCAACATAATTATTTGAAATTCGGACTAGGTTTTCAAAAATTGTGCCTCCCGAAATGTTGATGTAACATCACTTTTAATTGGAAGACCAAAACTTTTTTTTAATGTAAGATCAAAGTCATCATCATCACCAATACTTTAAGTAACACTCATGAGTAGTTCGGTCAAGGAGAGTGTTAAGAACGTTATAATTTATTATTAACTTGTTTCCATGTTACGAGTATAGTAACAATTACTATTTAGTTGTTTATATTGATGCAATATCCACAATTCAAATATGTATGTATTTATTTAATTAAGCGAGTGCGTTGGACTACTAATGCCACCTATCGTAAAATTTAAGTAATATAATTTCGGTTCCACAACATCCGCTCGCGTCAAGGCTCTACGTCGGTCAGCGCCATCTTTTGTT